>CM053578.1:96816496-96919093 GCA_028646485.1 Cryptoprocta ferox | reverse complement strand
AGGTTATGCATGAGTCTTCTACAAATCTATGTTCTGGGAAATTTTTACATATCAAAGAAATTTATCATCAGAAATCATTGTCTAAGGCAAATGCCACTTCTGTGCTGTTCCCCATGCACTTAACCATAAATAAAGCAAATAAAGCTGAGTCTCAGTCAGTGCAGAGATGCCTGCCTGGTGATCAGAAAGAATCTCGTGGATCTCTCATCCCTCTCTCGCTGACACCGTCCATCCTTCAGAGACCCCTGGACTGGCTGAAGCGCAACTCTGGCAAGCAGGTTCCATGCTCAGCACTGAGCCCAACTCAGGGTTTGATACCATGACCCTGGGACCATGACCTGAAGTGAAATCAAGAATTTGCTTAACCAACTAATCCACCCAGGTCCCCCAGTTAGAATGATTCAAATATTTCTCTATCTCTACTTCTGATCAGAATTGCGTACTATACCAATTTATAGCTTTGTAAAAAGCCCAAGATTTTAGATTTTATTTGATTCAGAATATTTTGGCAATAAAGCCATTTAATCATTTTTATTTTATTTAAATTATAATTTCCAGATAAAATGGCGATTTATGGTAAAAGCACATTTAGTACTAGCACTTTATTACTATATTTTAGTTTTTGCATTTGGATTTTTGATAATTTATACTATATTTAGCTTTCTGTAATTTTCTGTCATTTTTTTCCTTAGAGTTACACAAAAGAGATTATCCATCATTTTTATCTGAAAGTATTAATTAACTGAATGAACAAGTTTTTAAAAATAGAAAGACTTTAACCAATAGATGTTTGATAAAGTACTCAAAGAACTAATTAAAATTTTTAGTACCAAAAAAAATTGTTTGATGAAATCTCATGCTTGAATCATCTTTTATTCACTTGGTTCCCAATCATTTGCAAGAGAAGAAGTGACCATTTATTTCCCTTGAGCACGTTTACCCCCTGGGAATTTGGCTTCCAGTTCTATATGGTGAATCCAGCCTGGATTTTGACTGTTTCACAGATCAAGATGGAATTAATGTGAGGTCTCGCTTTAACAACTGGAACACAACTATGAGAAAGCTCTGAGTGATGGAAGCCACATAGGGTTCAACATAAGGGAAAATTGGTTGCCTGGAGGAGGGAAGCAGGGGACGGACAAGAGAGGGTGGGGACAAAGGGATACCCAGATGATGGAAGCAGTATGATGTAGCCATGTCTCCTCACCCCTGGAAAACCATGCCCAGAAGCTGTTATCTGGGTGGAATGGCATACCTAATGACCTATCTGGGTGAAACAAGTATACTTAAGCTGTCATCTCTACCACGATGCATGTTAACTTTGGGAAGTGATGGTGGGCAGGGCCAACCACAAGTGAGCACAATATAGTCTTGATCAAAAGCACCCATCACCTTGAAGCTCTAAGTCCAGGTTTTGCTGTAGCTGTGCCATTGGGTGACATTAGCAGTGCCACCAAAAAGCAGAAGAAAAGCAAGGGATGGTGTCAGTACCGAGGGGAGGGGGGAAAGTGCTGACAGTCCTATAGTTTCCGGAGCTTTCTGTGCTGAACTCTAAGGCAGCTGTAAAGGAAGGGAGTGTCCCCAGAGCAGACCAGTGCCTGGGACAGAGAGGTGAGGTGGGAAGGAGAGGGAGCAGGGAGACCAAGAAAACCAAAAGTTGTACACAGTCAATCCCAGGGTTCCTAAATTGAGTGAGTGAGGAGGCCCACCATGCTGGACTCACAAACTGTCATGAAGGCTCTGTGTCAGTTGTTCCTCCAAGGTGGCCACTTCAAGCGCAAGCTGGGGAAAGTGTCAGAAGAGTAAAGTGAAGCTTGGTGTTAAGAAAGGGAAGGAAGGAGAGGGAGAGAAAGAGAGAGACAGAGACAGAGAATCACATGAACTATAAAGAAAATGGGACCTTACACCACAGGAGGTGGACCTAATTAAACAGCCAGGACAACAATTTAGAGGAAGAATAATAAAGCTGCAATAAAGCTAAGAGTTACAGTGATAGGTGGTTCTGAAGAACTGAAAATACTTAACATGAAAAATAATCATTGAAATAAAATAATCAAGGAGTGGAGATCTGAGTGGATACATAAAAGAAAGCGGTGAGTTAGAAATCCATGCTGAGAAAATTCTGCCAGAAGGCATCAAGAAGAGATGAAAAGATGAAAAATATAAAGCGAGATGTAAGACATGTTGCGTAAGAAATAGAAACATCAGACAGTTTTCTAACGATTCCCCACTGCAATGGTTCCAAACTATCAAAGAGAAAGGAATGGACACCTGAGTGGAAAAAAGAATCAAAACAAGAGAAAACAAAACAAAACAAAATCTCTTCTACTAAAGTAAGACTACCAGCTACAATTGGAGCAGTTTCCCATAACCAAGACTCATAAATCTTGCAAATTTATGAATTAAGCAAAATCTTTAAATTGAGTATTTTTGAGGCTGCCCAAGTGAACAGTTAAGACAAACAAAGACATTGGAAGGAATGTCCTAGCTTGGTTTTCCCTGACATCAATCCTGAGATCAGAATCTGACTGAAGGCAGTTTATTTGGAAGATGATTCTTGAAAGCACCAGTCATTCAAGAGTGGGGAAGTGAGACAGGGGCCTGGAAGAGAGAAAATGGAGAGTCAACGATCAGGTGCTATTTCAAGCGTTGACATTCAGTTATCACTGAAGGCTTCTGGGAGATGGTTTGAATATGCCCCAGTTATCTTTCCTGAGAGGCAAGGAATTTGAGGAATATACTTTTCAAGTTCCTTTTGTTATTGGTTAAGCATTGTTCAGATGGGTGTTGACATCTTGCAGTTTTTGCTTTTCCTGAATAGGGGCTGAACACATTCCTCTGGCCAAAGAAAGCCTTCAGCTAGAGAAATGAGAGTTAGTGGTATGGGGAGGAGGATGGAAGGCAAAAATTACTGTTACCATAAACAGGAAGAGGTACAACTTAAAATAAATCTTGAAAATAAAAAAGAGAATGCAATTATTGTGAGGAAAAAAAAGGAGACAAGGAAAGGTTTACACCAGACCCAGCCAAAGAATAAGCTAATTTAATGAATTCAAAATTAATACTAGCACACTTACATATAATGCAGAGAAGAGATATGAGAATTCTTTTTTTCCCTTTTGAAAACACAGGTAAGAACCTGGAGGCTAGATGGAGATGCTGCTACATTTATATAATAGAATGCTTAAAAGAAAAGAATGAAAAAGAAGGTGCAAAGGCAATGGAGAGGTGATTGATAGAGAATTTTCGAGAATTGTAGGAAGATGTGAATCCTAAGATTAGAAGTAAACTCTAATCCACAACTAGACATACTGGGAACAGATGTCAAAATGTGAAACATAAAGAAACAGTCTTAAAAAGTGTTGGAGAAAAGGAAATTTACTTACAAGGGATTGTCAGTTAAGCTGCTATCAGACTTCTCCACGTAATAATAGATGCCACAGGAGGAAAAATGAATAATCTCACAGAATATAAACAGATAAACAAATTTAGTATATCCAATTGACTCTCATCTAAGAGTAAGGACCGGATAAAGACATTTTCAATTGAGCAAAGGTGATATACATATATTAAAAGGTGATTAAGGGGGCTCCTGGGTTGCTCAGTTGGTTAAGCATCCAACTCTTGATCTCAGCTCAGGTCATGATCTCGTGATTTGTGGGCTCAAGCCTCACGTCGGGCTCTGGGCTGACAGCAAGAAGCCTGCTTGGAATTCTCTCTCTATCTCTCTCTGCCTCTACCCCATTTGTCCTCTCTCTCTCTCTCTCTCTCTCTCAAAATAAATAAACTTAAAATAAATAAAGAAATTAATTAATTTAAAAAAGGTGATTAAGAACATCAACAAAATATAATATGTGATGCTATATAAATTTAAAGAGAGAATACCAAGTTTGTGCATTAAAAGGGGGGCAACTTTTATTTCTAGCAGTATGGAGGACACTCCCAAGTAAAACAACTAAAAATGTTCAATAAAATATTTTCAAATATATATATTTAAAAGCACTGATGAGCTGGCAGGTTAGCAAAGTCAAAAGCCAGATGTAGGCAGTAACCCAGAGGGGAGAGGAGAGACTGACGTCAGCTTTCTCCTTGGGGATATTTGCCACACTGGATGAACTTGAACGTCAATTATTATGGCCTCTTGAGGTATGGCGACAGGAGAAAAGTCCAGATGGTGGATGTCACAGGTTACATCCTCAGTGGAAGGGTGAACTAGAAATAACCCTCTCCCTTCCCTCACAACCACTCCACCCACCCACCCATCCAGCCTTTTGTCAGACACACACCTACCAAAAAACTACAAGACATAAAGCAAGCAAACAAACAAAAGCACAGAATATGACTTACTTGTTAAGAGCTTTGTCAACCAATGAGTGGCTGGAAAGGTTATCTTTTCCCATTATAATTTGTAACCACGGATGTTTCTCCCACAGTTTTGCAGCTTGAATTTACAGTATCTGGGTGTTTCTGAATGACTCAAGCCAAGAATTTAATTCATAGTAGTCCTACTGCGTGATTCTACTTGCCAGATAAATGAGTTCTAGAGATTTTCTATGCAACATTGGGCATATAGATAAAAGTATTGTAGTGTACACTTCCACATCTGTTGAGAGGGTGGATCTCATGTTTTGTTTTTACCATGAAAAAGTGAAATTAATAAAAAATAAAAGAGCAGGTGAAAAAATCAAGTAGTCCTGAGATAGCAGACACCCTGAGGTGTCTAAAGTATTGAAAATTAACCTTCAGTGTAGGGTTCAAAGAATTCCTATAGATAAGTTTTCAAGAGATACGAGCTTCTGGTAATGAGAGAGAAAGAGAGAGAAATAAAATGAGGGAAGGAAGGAAGGAAAGGAGGAGGAAAGGAATGAGGAAGAAAGGAAAAGAGGAAGGAGGGTGGGGAGCTAGGAGGAGGAAGAAAGGGTGACTCAGTAGGTCAAGCGTCCAACTCTTAATTTCAGCTCAGGTTATGATCTTGTAGTTTCTGAGATGGAGCCCCGTGTTGGGCTCTGCCCTGATAGTGTGGAACCTGCTTGGGATTCTCTCTCTCTCCCTCTTTCTCTGCCCTTCCCCTATTTGTGCACACACACACTCTCTCCAAATAAATAAATAAACATTAAAAAATTTATTAAAAAGAATGATTGATCTTGAGTAGGAAAAATCAAAGGTGGGGAGTGGCGGGGCGGGTATTGTTGTTTGTAGTCATAAATCCTGTAACTATTTGGGTTTTAAAATGTGTCTATGAACTAACTGGATAGAGCATTCAAATAATAAATATAAATTTGATGCTATATTTGATAATGATAAGAGCTAAATGTACCTTCTCTTTTTCCAGGAAAACTGAAATACAGAATGTGCGGCCACACCCATAGTCATTTCTAGGTGATGATCGAAAATAATGACAGTGAAGCTACACTTCATTCTGCAAAATTGTTCACAAAATATATTGTGCCTTTGCGGCCTATTGGAAAAATTTGTTTCAAGATATTTTGTGTGTTTAGGACAAATCAACCCTTATTTCAAGTGAGGTGATTAAAGGAACGCAGACACAGAGAGTCCACATCAAAGAAAAGTGTATCTTCACAAAAAATAAAGCTATTTGTGCTATTTTGGGTAAAATATTACACTATTTTAATCCTCAAATAAATATCCTTTTTCAAAGGGAAATCCTTATTTTGGAAGCAAAGATTTTGACTCTAAGGAGGTTTGGAAATTAAAAGTTCACAGACACAGACTTCAGCCCCACATTTTTTTGATGGAAAGTCTTCATTCCATCCTGCCCCACAGATCAGCTGGGATCAAGCCCTGTCGTTGTAGAGGGAAAAAGTGAGCAATAACTACTTCCATTGTGAGTTCACAGTCTAATATATATGGCAGGGTAAAACAAGTGAAAACATTAGTTAACAAAATAGTTCATAAAATACACATGCTTTAATTGTTGGGACTCCCTACAAGGCTTTGTACACCACATGATGAAAAGCATGGGGATCTAGCCTGCCACTTCTGCAGAGCTTAATTCTGGTCATGAATTTTATTAAATCAGATTTTTTAGAGACATCATATGGCTTATTGATTTGCTTTATGACTTTGCATGGATTTTCAGCAATAAAAAAAAAAGAAAGCCTTCATGTATATTAATCTTCCCCTAACAAATATTTTATGAAACATAGTTTCTTTGAAGGAAAGGCTTAATTTAAACGTCTCATAAATAATAATACCTGATGTTTATTGATTGTCTATCACCTGCTATACATGATAGGAGGTGTTTTATATTCACGTTCTCCTCAAATCCTCACAAGAAATTTGTGAGCCAGGCATTGTCTGTCATACACTTCAGCTGCGGGGAAAAGATTCTGTTTCTGGAAATTCTGGGGCTTAAAAGAAAAAGTATCCAGAACAAACTGGGTAGTTCCCAATAGATGCTTCCATTTAGACTCTGGTGAGTTGGAATAATGAGCAGTTCATGCTTTCTTCTGGCAAGTAGAAATCTGGGTTCCTCTAAATTTTATGACCACTGCCAATGTGGGCGGGCTTCCAACTATACAAATGGCACGTTTCCTAATAATTATGGACAGTGTGTATTTCACTAATGTTAACCAATAAAAAATAATTATAAACCCACTCATTCTGATTGGTTTAACATCGTAACAAAATGTAAGGTCTCTAGTTTACAGTGTGGAGAAAACGACAGATTAAATGGGAATTTTGTGAGTGTTCCTTTGGCATCAGAATGAGAATTTGACTGTTTCATTCAACTTTTGGAGAAAAGAAAAAAGTTTACTAAAACAAATGCACAAATGCACTATTTGTTGGTTCTCGAAAAAGGTAGTCTAAAGTGAATATTTAGCGCAAATTAAATCTGTGTTAACTTAAATGCGTATCCTGTCAGAAGTTGGCTTTTACAATGACCTGTCTGAATTTGGTCTTACATTTTTATTTAATTTCTTAGTGTGTGGATCCAGTTCTTTCTTTTAAACTTGTTTTGGTAGGGTTAACACTGACGGAGCTGCTTATTTTTGTTCAACTGGGCTGCCATTCACTCACCGCCTCACCGTTCCACCAGTTTGAAAGAAACGGTAGCCCACACTGCTGTACATAAAACATGGCTGCTGTCCTCACCCCAAACCATTTGATGGCCATGATTTTGCTTCTTGACACCATTCTCTGTCAGTCACTTCACACCAAGGATCACAATGGCCACTGCCTGACAAAAGCTATTCTGTCTAAAGACCAAGGGAGAAACAAGAAATCTCCAAAACTGTCATTGCAGCTGAGTAAAAATCATACCGTGGCACCTCATTAAGTCAGTGTAACCTCAGTGTTCTCATTCGATTCTATAGTAATTGGTGGCAGAGAGTAGAAGACTGAGGAGAGGAAATGTCACCGATTGTTTCCGCAGGCAAGTCATTAGAGTTAGCTCCCTGTGATGGCTCTTCAGCTGCTGACAGCCTGGGGCCCAGGCAAGCCCATGGGGGTGAGAGGTCCCAAGGCCTGAATGTCCTTGACTCTGTGGCACCCAGCTTGAGCGTCTGCGAGTCCTAGACTGATGGCTCATCAACCGATTTCAACTGCCATTTGTGCGCTAAGTAAGTAAAAGCAAAATGAACCAAGCTGTTTATTTTCACATTTTGGCTTTTGCCTTTTCTGCTGATTTCCCCAACTGATTCCATTTACTCATTGAATCTTGTAGCTGAAACTCCCGGGAGTCGTAGCAGAACTTAAGTAAAAATTTCTTTATAAAGAAGAAGAAATCTGTCCAAGGTATTTTGAACTTGAACATATACGTTACCAAATAAAATTTAACAAGTGAGTACATTTATTTGATCCAAAGAGAGTTTGCTGGAAGAGAGAGAAAAGTAAAATCTACACGTTAAAAAACAAAAGAGGATTTAAAAGTCACTACTTCCTCAACAATATTGATGGAATTTTTCTTTTTTTCTCTTCAAACAAGCAGACTGAAGTTGTCTATTTGCATCATAAGTACAAACTTTTGAACTTTATGAAGTCCCAATAATAAAAAATAATTCAACCCCACACTTAATAAATATGATTGATTTTGATGGACCTCACCGCTGAATGCTGTTGAATATCTGTCTTTACCTTCATCTTCTACTTCTGAAATTTGGAGTTATGTGTATAGACATATAATTTTATGAAATAAAATAAACAGATTATTCTGTGTTTTGTTTTGTTTTCCCCCCAAAGACCACATACCTGTGACAACCCATTGCATCTGGATAGAAAAATGTGTGACTACCTGCCTCACTTAAGTTCTTATGGTGTTTTGGTGTTTTTATAGGTTACTTTCTCTGTGACACAAATCTTTTTACAGCATACATTTGGATTATTCCTGTGAAATTTCTACTGCTTAGTTATATTAATAAGTAAGGCTCAGAATAAATGACCAGTCTCAGGGAAGGGACTACTTAATGGTCTAAAATAAGAGCAGTAATTCAAGGATATTCTGATCATTTTGATAAATGTTCACTGAGAAGGAAATGCTGTTACTTTTTTGAAAAGAGCCATACTGATCAGAAAAACAACAGGTTTTTGAAAGAATTGGATAAGGAAAACGTACCCCATCCAACTACCTTACCGTTGAAAAAATCTGACAGCATCCTCACTCCCATATCATCCATTTTATGTGTCCCATCTTCTGCTTTTATTGTCCAGTGGATGTTATTGCCTTCAGACCCCCCGTGTGCTCCATCATTTTGCAATAATAGCTGGATATGAAAAAGTCCTGTGTTTATCACACATACTTCAAGTTCAACAGGAGGCATTCTGTTTGGCAGAAAGGGGCTTTTAAAATCCGAGCTTAAAAAATAGATCTTTTACAGGGAATTTATTCTATACGTCCAAGAGTTGTTCAGAAAATAAATGCCATTTTGACATAAAAGAATTTTGTTTAAATGTGACAGAATTTAAACATCTCTGTCACATACATGCTTCTAGTAGACTTTTGGATGAAATTTCTGAAGATAAACATATAAGTGTTTTTCTGTACCACTGCCATGGCCATATCCATAGGTATTCTTGGCTAGCAGGTGGGACGTGGATAAGAAAGGATATTAATAGGGCCAACATTAATAGTAGCTATGTGGCCAAATCCCAATTTCAAGTCATCATTTTGAATCTTCCATGCTTGGAATTGGAAATGTGCTAAACTTTCCAGAGTGGACTCCTAGGGTCAGACTGTTTTTGGTCAGGCTTCATGTGTAGATGGTGGCAATTTATATTAATAACTGCTATTTCAAAAAGGTCTCCAGAGAAACTTTACAGAGAAAATGTTAATTAACCATCAATATTTGCTCTACGGTACAGTTCAACCTCGCTCAACTAAGGAGATTTCACACTAAGACTTTGAGAAAGAAAGGGGATTAATAAAGACTTTATATTCATAGCTAGAGATATAGTGGTTCAGGTGTTGCTAATTGGCACTGAGTAATGTGTAAATATCACAGGCTGACACCTTTCATTCGCCATATCTTTTGCAGAAGCTATTTCCAGAAGTTTTATAAAAATCGTTCCATCCCAGGGGCACCTTGGTGGCTCAGTTGGTTAAGCATCTGACTTTGGCTCAGTTCATGATTTCATGGTCCATAAGTTTGAGCCCCTCATCGGGCTCTGTGATGACAGCTCAGAGCCTGGAGCCTGCTTGGGATTCTGTGTCTCCCTCTCTCTTTGGCCCTCCCCGACTCACACTGTATCTCTCTCTCAAGAATGAATATACATTAAAAAACTCATTCTATCCCTACTAAAAAGACCTCCTTTTCCAACTCATGATCGTCAATAAACCAAGGCAGTTTTGTACATTTATACATTTAATGGAAAATATGGTATCCAGGAAAAGGGGCTAGCTTTCAAACTCCCATTTTGCTGTTATTAAAGACCTCTTGGCAGCTGGTTTAATTTAAGTTGGTGAACACATTCTTAGCTTTAATATATATAAGTTATATTTCAACTAGAAAGACAGATAAATGTGACTTAGGTTAAAAATATGACATTCACTTTTCCTGGCTGAATAATTAAGTCTAGTCTGTCACATTATCAATCCCACTGGGATTTGTGTACACTCACATATGCACGTGGCTTCAGTTTATACACTCAATTGTTTATACACTCAAGCTTGATGAAAGGGCTGAGTGTGTGGGTATGTGTGTGTGTCTAATATCTTGTCTCAGAGTAACAAAATAATCTGTATTATATGACCATGATTTTTGCCGGGCTGTTATAGGCAGGGTAACGCATCTTACGCAAGTGGAGGTAATGCTCTTAGGACTCTAGAAAAAATCCCGTCCAATCACATTGTGGAGGTCTTCCTCTCTGAATAGAAATATTTAGATTAAAATGGACATCAGCACTTGGGAAAAATAGATCGGAACACTAAAATAATGCAGTCTCTGAGAGGGTCTCAACAGCTGGAAGCAGAAACAGAAAGTCATTAAAGATTATAATATTTAAATAGGAAATTAAACAACTGAATGACCGTACAGCCCTGCTTCAGAACATTTAAATAACTTTCTTGGAAAATTGCCTCAGAACACATTAATAAATCGTGCATGAAACTCATTCATTAATGCGTAAACATTTGTAGTTGTCAACCTTAAATGGCATTACCTATCTTTGACAAAAATCCTGTTCATGAGACTTGGTTACAAGTATATTTTGCTTATTTGCAAGATTCAAACTTTTAGCAAAGAGTAAAGGTAATGAGCATAGTAGGATTATTTTTAAAAAGAATATTACAGATTAACAACGTACGTTTCTTAGACTTGGGGAATAATTGCTGGGTTGCTAAAAACGATTTGCCGCCCAAAGGATGACTTCTTGAAGCAGTCCTTCTCATTTTAGTGTATGTTTTGGCTCATTTTTGAAATTCTAATATCTTATCAAATTAAGCAAGAATTTCTTGAGCACCTAGGTACTTTTATGTGCAAGAAGGTGAATAAATTGTCATCCAAGACATTAAAGTGCTCATGAATATAATGCCTATATCAACAGTATAGCCTTTAGATATACATCCAGTGGGAGCCCCAGGAAAAAAAAATGCTTGTACACCTTCCTGTTTTTTACCACTATGTTGGGGCATGACTAGCTGTGAACGCAGGCAAGCCAACTGGCTTCTGGATGTCTCATATTCCTTTTTTGAAAAGTTGAAGTAACACAGGTGTCTTGTGGAAATCGCTTAGCACGATATATATAGAGGTACCACAAGAGCCCCAAACATGACTGCAATTTTAAAAACTGACATTGTGAAAAATCTCTTATCTCCACTCTTAGAGGTCTTGAGACGTTAACAATGTCTGACAAAGTTCTGAGAATCTATTGAGGACTATTTAGTGCACATTTTTAGCAAACTCTAAATTCATAGGTAGTATCAGTGAAGAAATCCGTTTTTCTTGGATTTTATATTGATGGAATCAAGTTGGTCTATTTTTACATACATGCTACGTAATTTGTATTGGCTTTTGTATTGTATTGTAAATTGACTGGTTTCTTTAAGATGACAGGTATCTCAGTTCCCAGCATATATTGAAAATAAGGAAAATCAGAGATGAGAAGGGATTTCCGGTGAGAAGCCGTCCCCAGGAGGGAGCCAGGCAATGAGAAGGGCCAGGGTAAGAGGTCAGACATGGCAGACGCTGGTTGTTTTGAATGAAACAGACAGGCTTGTCAAGACACAGGGGGTCCTTACGATTAATTTCATGGTATGTGAGTGATATCTAAACATTGGAAATTAGTGGCTTATCAGCTTAAGCTGGAATTTGTTTTAAAAAAAGGATAAATAGAGCAGACCAAAAACAAAGAAAGGCATGAGGATTTGAAAGTTAGAAACTCTCATTGCAAAAAGCAGGCAGCATGGTCTTCAGGGCGTGTGTGAACATCTGTAAGCATCTGGGGTGACAGAGAAGAGTGTGAGACAGGAAAATGACAGAAATGGAAGAGCATGGGAGCATGGGGAAATATGAGCAGAATCACCTTCTTCAAAAAGACCTAGTTTGGGAACTCTATGTCAGATGCTTTAAAAAACAACGAAAACATTTTATTGAGGTATGATTGGCATCCAAAAGCTGTACATACTTAATGTATTCAACTTGTTGAGTTTAGAGATAAGCATAATTTCCTGAAACCATCACCACTCGATGTCATAGACATATCACCTCCAAAGTTGGCCTCCCATCCCTTTTTTTTAATTTTATATTTTAATGAAAAAAATCTTTTGTGGTAATTTTTTTTCTTAACATAAGATCTATCCTCTTGGCAAAATTTTAAGGTTTCAATGCAATATCATTAATTATAGGCCCTTGTGTTCTACAGATGATTCCCAGAACATATTCATCTTTGTAACTGAAATTTTGTACTCTGTGATCAACTCCTTTCTATGTTCATCCACCCCTGTAACCACTATGCTACTCTCCGGTTCTTTGAGTTTGCCTATTTTAGATCTCATATAAGGCATATTATGCAATATCTGTCCTTCTGTGTCTCATTTATTTCACTTAGCATAAAGTCCTCTGACTCTATCCGTGTTCTCCGAAATCACAGGATTTCCTTCTCCATACAAATACCCGCTTCAAGTAATTCATCGTACTCAAACATAGTGACACATTTTCCTCTGGGAAGTGACTTTTTCCAGGAGAAACATCCTTATTTAATGTTAATGTATCAACTGTTCACCAAATGCATGTGCTTAGCACCCCCAAATTTCCAGGAAAAAAATGCAGAGATTCTGTGAACAGGTCTTAATTTTTTTTTCTACTCCTTGGGGTTGAAATGAAGAGCTACCTGGTACTAATTTATCTCCTGACACCACCTGTAATTAAATCAGCGGCTGTTTAATTCTTTGCATTATGAAGGCACCCTTCTTGGATATACCAAATAGGTTAAAGAGAATATCCCCAAAGAGTTTTCAATGAAGCATTGGGTAACCGTACCCTGTGGGACCACAGTATCGCCCTGGATACAAGAATATAACCTCCCATCCACAGAATTAGAAAATGAGCACTCAGTAGGAGGATCAGGCATAGGATAAAACTTTCTTGGCAGGGCTTTGATCAATAGCAAAGGAAACACATGTATAAGCACCTTGTAGAAACTGCACAGAAGGCTTAGTCTGAAAAGATTTTAGGGAACAAGAGATGGTACATAGCATTACATTAGGATATGAACAGAAAATGTGTAAAACGTCATTGATACGCTTGTCATTTACCAACGACGTTATTTATTTATGCGACGCTTTATTGTTTTATTTGAGAGAATGTTAAATATTTATCAGATTTCGTAGATCGGCTCCTGTTCTCCATTTCCCCCCCTATCTTTTTCATAGAATTCCTGTACTCTCAGTTCTGTTGGGCTGATGTCACCCAAGGTGTACAGCCACCCAGAGACCGCTGTGCCATGGAGGTGGCTGTTGTAGTAAAGAACATTTCCCCGTTCTGGTCTTTTCCTCATCAGCTCAGCTAAGAGACTTTCTGAACGACATTTGCTGTGGAATCCAATCATTTTGTCTACGCAACAGTTTCACAATGATTTTCACAGATGATAGCGGTGAATACAATAAGAAAGAGTCCTTTCGTTACTCCCTTGTTGCCTGAGATTTAATTTATTTACTCTGGCTGCCAAATATCAATGTGGAGTTTTGACTTATAGAATCTGGGTAAATACAGAATTCAAGGGAACAGTCCTTTTATGTCTGCCTGGTTTCTGTATTTTAATCATCATCAAGGCTTTCTGACGGCCTTGGACACGACTCTATGAGGTTTGTGGAGGTTGGGCTTAACATATTTGCAGGCATGCTTGGCTCCTTTGTAACCACTTTTTCAAAAATGTTTATTTATTTTGAGGAAAAAAAGGGGGGGGAGCAGGGGAGGGGCGGGGGGGAGCAGGGGAGGGGCGGGGGGGCTGGCAGAGGATCTAAAGTGGACTCTGCACTGAAAACAGAAAGCTTGACAAGGGGCTCGAACTCACTAATCACAAGATCATGACCTGAGCCAAAGTTGGACACTTAACAAGGGTGTCTACCCAGGTGCCCCATGTAACCACTTTTTAAAATTACTTACATAGATTCCATTTCATCCATTAAAATTATGGATTTTTATAAGAAAATTATAGATTATAATCTATTTTGCTGTTTCAAAGAACCAGGCCAGTGGAATGAGAAATAAGCATGGGGCATCTCTCATTTCCTAATGTTCTAAATCAGGTTCATTAAAAAGATCATTGTTCTGTCCTCTTCATCAGGCCAGCAGTTAAACCTCAGTAAAGGGAGTGAATTTAGCGTCTGAGGAGTTTGGGCGTAATGGGAACCTTTTGGCTGTGTTACAATGTTTCTTCAACTTTTATTGCCCATGAGGAGGTGATACTTACCTAAGGGTTGAGGTTCATTTCCTTACCCTCCTATTCTCTTAGGGGCTGTTAGTTACTATATCTCCCATTTAGTTCTGAGATATCAGCAGCCAAATTCAAAATACAAGTCATTATGAAAAATTCTTATCATGAAAAAGAAATATGCGAGTTTTTGTCAGGGGCAAACCGTTCGCTAATTCTGAGACCCAAAGCAAATTTATCACATATCATATATTGCTGCTTTGCAAGGAAACGAAATGAACAACTACTTTTTCAAACATAAGCTATGAGGTAAAATAAAGCAATTTTTTAAATTCTGCCCTGAGCTCTGTAGTTGCAGTTCCCAAACATGAGTGCACAGCCAAGCCGTGTGGAAAGCTGGTCAGACCATAGACTGAACCCCCTCACCTTGGAGTCTGTGGTTCTGAAGGTCTGAGGTGCATTTCGGACAAGTTCCCCAGAGATGCTGATGGGGCTGGTCTGGGACCCCTGTTGGAGAGCTGCTGCTCTATTGGGTTTTCTCAGGTCACTCAAGAGAGAAGTTCCAATACATTTAATTTCCTTATAAGCTTAATTATCTAGGTTCACTTTCAATGCCTCCTACGCAGTGTAGAATAGCCACTGGACTCAATGGAAGAGCACCCTAGAGCCTGTCTTCCCTCGGCATCCCTCAGGCAACGCAAAACTCCAAGCAAACATTCAGGAGCTGTGCTTTTGCCCTTCTTAGTAACAGATAAATTAAGTAATACATACGTAAATAAATTCAATAACATTTTTAATCGATTTTATATCTATGCTCATAAGCATACAGATTTTTTCAAGCCAATGGTGTAGACAAAGTATCTTGGTGGTAAAATTTGTAGGAAAAACATTCAGGATGGGAACCCGACAAACCCCGGGATGTGTAGAGAACCACAACAGAGGCTCTTCCTCCTCCTCCTCCCCCTTCTCCTCCTCCTCTCCATCCTCTTCCTTCTCCTCTTTTTTTTCCTTTTCATTTTAACTACGAAGGTAAAGTCTTCAGAGGAAGCAATATGTGTAAATAATCTAAAAATAATGCGGAGACATTGTAGTAAAGAAAACTGGCAATTGTGATCCATTTTAGACCATAGTCATTTGTCTGGATCTTACTGACTGACGCATGTGGCTACCATGAACTGGCGTGTGCTGTCAGGATAAAACACACCTGGGGTCGTGGATCTCCCCCTCCTCTTCAACCATTTGGCCCATCCCCTACCTCCCTTTCTTCTCTTGTGGCAACCATCAATTTGTTCTCTGTATTTATAGGTCTGATTTATAGGTCTCTGTTTATTTGTTTTGCTTTTTTGATTCCACATATAAATGAAATGAAATAGTAACTGTCTTTCCCTCTCTGACATTTCACTTAGCATAGTACCCTCTAGATCCACCCACGGTGCTGCAAAATGGCAAGATCTCATCCCTTTTATGCCTATGTAATAGTCCATCATGTGTGTGCAGATATATGTCATATCTTCTTTATCCAATGAATAACTCATGGGAATAAAAGGTATTGCATAGGAAATATAATTAACGATATTGTGATGGTGACAGACGGTAGTCACACTTGTGGTGACAAAGCATTGTGTATAGAGATTTTGAATCCCTGTGTTGTACACCTGAACAAATGTAACATTGCATATCGACTGTATGCAAATAAAAAATTAAAATTAAAATAAAATATAAATACATAAAGAAATGTAATGAATAGCAGAAGGGTTTTAGTGTTGTGTAGCTTTGTGGGAACATGGAAATAGCAATTACCATAATGGAATAAAACAAAATGCTATTTATTTTCATCTACTAATATATCATATATTGTAAAATGTTAAACATATTTCATGTTTTATGGCATCGTAGATTTAAACAACCTTTAAATATTAGAGATATACAAAAAAGTCTCAAATTAAAGAAATATACGCTTGACCAAATCATTCTGAAAAAGAAAGACATCTTAGATTTTGAATACTTTGGGGGCATCTGGGTGGCTCAGTTGGTTAAGCGGCCGACTTCAGTTCAGGTCATGATCTCGCGGTTCATGGGTTCCAGCCCAGCTCTGTGCTGACAGCTCAGAGCCTGGAGCCTGCTTCAGATTCTGTGTCTCCTTCTCTCTCTGCCTTTCCCCTTGCTCACGCTCTATCTCTCTGTCTCTCAAAAATAAATAAACACTAAAAAAAAGAAAAGAAAAAAAGATTAAAAAAAGATTTTGAATACTTTGTATAAAGACAGAAAGAACGCAATGTCTAATTAATAATTTTGCTTTCATTTGTACGTCATGTTAAAGTGATAACATTTTCGACATGTTTGTTTAAATAAAATGTATTTCTAAAATTAACTTCACCTGCTTTTCTTTTTTCCTTTTTTTAAAAATTTTTAAGATTTTTTATTTATGAGAGAGAGAGAGAGAGAGAGAGAGACAGCACGAATGGGGGAGGGGCAGAGAGAGCCGGAGACACACTCTGAAGCAGGCTCCAGGCTCTGAGATGTCAGCACAGAGCCCGACAAGGGGCTTGAACTCATGAACCGTGAGACCATGACCTGAGCCGAAGTCAGATGCTTAACTGACTGAGCCACCCAGGCGCCCCTGCTTATCTTTTTTAAATGTTGTAACTAGAACACTTAAAATCACTTGCATGGCTCGTGTGATATTTCTGAGGGACAGCTCTAGTTCCGATCGTTAGCTCATTTTAACCCATCTCAAGCCAAAGTTTTTCACTCATTGTGCCGAATGCCAAGGGCATCTGAGAGGTGCTAATCATGATGTGAGCTGGGTTAAGGCCAGGGTTGGCTCAAGTATGTCAGTATCCAGTACTTACCAGACAGTTCTGTATCCTCAATGCATTTTCATCGGCCAGAGGAAGGAAAGCCAATGTTTCTTGTTTGATTCGTTATTTAGTAGTTTATTTATTCAAGAAAACTAGTCAAGAAAATAAGTCTTGCATAGAGTTATCCTGCTCTTGACTCTTCTTCTTACTATTTTAAAATCATAATACTTCTGTACACAGTTTTAAAATTTTATTATAACAAAGGGTACAGTGATTATACTAACGATTTCTGGCATTTGGGGTAAGGAGACATGTCATAAGTGAGAAATTCTGTCATCTGACTTTTTGCCTGCAACTATGGATGCTAGAAATGATTGGACAATTCTTTTCAAAGTCCTTTTTGTAATGTTTATTTATTATTTATTTTGAGAGAGGGAGAAAGAGTGCAGGAGAGAGGCAGAGAGAGAATCCCAAGTAGGCTCATTGCTGTCAGCGCAGAGCCCAACACAGGGCTCGAACCCACAAACCATGAGATCATGGCCTTGGCCAAAATCAAGAGCCAGACACTTAACTGACTGAGCCACCCACGTGTCCCCCTTCTAAAATTCTTAAAGAAAATAATTCCTAGAGAAAAGTATATATCTAGCATCAATTGTCAAGATGTAGAAATCAAAAATACATCATCTACTCTTCAAGGACATAGAAATATTTATTTTTCCACTTCACAAGGAAGTTACTTGCTAATAATAGATGATATACCAGGAAAAAGGAATAAATGAGATCCAAGCAGCAGAGAGCATCCAACCTGCAATATTGGGTTGGGGGGATTCTGAAATGGTGTGATGATGGTTAGTGTCCAGATGACCGAGAGCATCAATCCAAACTGGAAGAGAGAAAAGACTCGGAGGAGGAGTTCTCCAGGAATAAAGAAGAAGTAATTTAAAAATATGATAAATACAATTTGTGGAATGCTGAAAACAAAAAGTATCTATGAGTATAAATTGAATATGAAGGGATATCTATTGTAGGGTTTGGAATATTTATGTCTATCATAGTATAATGCTTATTATCATCCGAGGCATCAAAAATAACTTTATGATGCCCTGGATTCTTTTTATTTGGTTAACTTAAATATGATTAGTCTGTGCTCTTCACTATTGGAATTCAATAATAATGAACAATAATCCAAAATAGTTTTGATGTCATTATCTGCTAAATTTTTTAGAGCAATGAAATTTACTTTAAAAAAATTTATACAAGTCCATGATAAAGAATAAGACATACAAAAAACTATAAAGTGAGCTTAAAATTTCCACCACTCTAAAAATAAACATCATTCACACAAAGTAAACACCATTCAATCTCTATTCAAGGAGATAGATGACAGATGACAGTTAGCATAGATAGACTTAGATGTGTAGATAACATGCCCTTATTCAAAAATGGGGCTGTACATATTAATTTTAAATTTGTATATTTGTTTTTAATTGTTTTCAATGAAGAATGACAACTACTGCAGTAGACATTGGGTTGCTGAACTGGAGATAAATATCTCTTACTCCTAGGCGTCATTGTTCCCTTAAACATTGATCAAGGTTAAGATGTTTCATGGTTAAAAGACTGAATAGATTGAATGGGGACAATAGATTGTGCAGTGGTTTAGGTGAGAGTAATGGCTTGTTCAAAGGTGATATTTGTAGTAATAGAAAGAAAGGCACGCATTAGAGATGTATGTTGGAGACAGATAAACACCTATGCTCTACAGAAACCAGTAAACCAGTAAAAGATGAATCTGGAAAAAGTCTCCTGGGGAGTATTCAGCTTCTTAAAAAGTCAACAGACAACTTGCCAACGAAAAAGCTTCAGAAAGAGAATGCTCCCTCGAGGAAATCTGAGCAGTGTTTATAGGGGAAGTGGAGTATTTATAGGGGTTTAGACGCTGAGCTCCGGTGGTTTGAGGCCCAGCCATCAAGCCTGGGAAACTGATCAGGCATGAGTAGAGTTTATGATATAACAGTTTAGGACACAAAGAGTGAGGGGCTTGAAGACATTCTTGATAAATATACTGTAATCAATAAGCCAGTTGTTTGTGTAAGTGAACAGTATGTTATCCCCCATGAATTGATTAATGTGGGAATTTTCCAAAGCAAACAGCATTATTTTTTCCTGAGCAAACAACTGTCTTGATGACTTGGGTAGTTTCATCTAAGTTTTTTCCAAGTAATATTGCCAAAGAGTGTCTCAGTTCTCAAGAGAAAACATGGAAAGATGAGAAAGAGGGGTAGCTGGAACTGGGCCCATGGAAACACAGAAGATATGAGAAAAAGCTTCAGCAAGAAAACTAACAAAGTCAGGAAAGAAGTCAGAAGGGTTTAATATCTCAGAAGCCAGTGGAAGGAGTTGTTGAACAGGAAGAGGAAAATGAAAAATTTGCATTGGAGTTAAAACACGGAAATCATTGGCAATCTGAGGGAGAACCTTTAAAAGGAAGTCAGGTTAAATGAAGTTGAGGAGTGAATCACTGAAGAAGTGAAAATACTGTTTGAACTCCTGTGGGAATCTAACAGTTTCAAAGACATTTTTTCCAGAGATTTTTACCTGTCCCCAATTTTGAACATTTTAATAAATTAAATGTAACTAATGTAAATAAATATTCAATGTACATTTAAAGCAGCAAACATAAAAAGATATATGACAGCACCCATTGATATTTTTATCCACAATAAGAAGGAAATGCTAGGGGAAAAAAATAAAGGAAAACTGCCATAAAATAATACCCTAAACTATCTTTGGTCAAGGACAAAATATTCATAGAAACATATTTGTCAGCAGAACATTATCGAGGAACAGGTTCGCCATGAGGGGGTCCTGCTGAAGGCACCCACCTTAGTCAGGCATCTGCACGTCAGCGATGCTAATGTATTTTGAGGCAAACCTGGATAAAAATAACAGTGAGTATTAAACAGAAATATATATGTTCATTTTCACTTTTCAAAGTTTTAGATTTTCCTTTGATCCTTTCTGCTTTTCCCATGTTGCTTACTTGCTTTTTTTTTATTAAAGTTTTTTTAAGCTTATTTACTTAGAGTGCAAGTGAACAAGCAAATTCCTCCCCAAGGAACAGAGAGAGAGGGAGAGAGAGAATCTCAAGCAGGGTTCACGCCACCAGCACAAACTCATAAACTGTGGGATCATGACCTGCGCCCAAATCGGAAACTCATGAACTGTGGGATCATGACCTGAGCCCAAATCGGACGCTTAACCAACCGAGCCCTGCAGGTGCCCTGATGCTGCTTGCCTCTAATGCTATCAGCACTCCAGTACACAGAGCAGGGATTTTTTTTTGAGATACAACTTTCTTGTTAAAGGGCAGAGCTCCTCAGTCTATACACCTGGTCTCGCATTGAGCACTTAACTACACTACTTGTTTCTCAGGAAGGCTGGATCTTTTCTTTGCCGTGTTCCCAATTTTCTGGTTTTCTAATTCTTGCCTGAATAAATCTGGTCCGTAATACGGTCCACAGGTCATGTGATTTCTGTGTCAGCCCCAGCCCTGTGTTGAGAAGAAATCCTTTCATCCGTTGCTGCGTAACATCTTTCTATGCTTTGCAGAGCTCAGTGGCTGGTTTGGGAGATGGGTATGTGAAGAAATAAATTATACATAAGTAGACAAAAGCTGTCACAGACTTGTAGGAGCAGTTAAATCTCTTCCTCTCATTACCTGTCATCTTATATATCTTCTACCTAAGAAGGGCATGCGCTGTATCTGCTCCATTCATCAATATACCCCCAGAAGATTGTGAGGCACAAGCTAGGTCCTCAATTAATAGTGGTTGAATAGCTAGACGTGCCAGGGTGGCTCCATGTGTTGGGTGTCTGACTTCAGCTCAGGTCATGACCTTGTGGTCTGTGGTTCAGCTCAGGTCAAGCCCCATGTTGGGCTCTGTGCTGATAGCTCAGAGCCTGGAGCCTGCTTCAGATTCTGTGTCTCTCTCTCTGCCTCTCTCCAGCTTGCACTCTGTCTGTCTGTCTGTCTCTCTCTCTCTCTCTCTCTCTCTCTCTCTCAAAAATAAACATTTAAAAAACTATAAAAAAAATAGTGATTGAATAGCTAAAGAGGGATATGATGAAAGCAGTTGGCGATTAAAGCATACCACAGGCATCTCTATGGGCCTGGCATGTGGGTTCCCAAATCTCAGAGCCAGTAACAAGGCATCATGTCGATTTTGCTTATGCTTCCAATCTCTCTGCATTTCCCTTCTGCTGTCTCTCTGACTCTGGCTAAAGAAAGTTCTCTGCTTTTAAGAGCACATGTGAGTAGGTAAGACAGGGTGATCTCCCTATTAAGGTCTGTAACCTTAATTTGACCCGCAAAGTCTTGTTTGCCATGTAACATAACATATCCCAAGTTCTGGAAATTAGCGTAATGGACATTTTTGGGGGGCCAGTAATGTGTCTACCACACACATGACCAAAAGTGTGAGATGTTGATAGAGTCTGTGACAGTTCACGTGGCACTGAGACATTGAGAAGCACTGCAAGGAAATTAACAAGTGCCCTGGGCACAGTCACTCAACATTACTAATTATGTTCCATTTTAGCTTTGCAACAAAAGGAAGATGTTCTTGATCTCATTTTTTATTCCCCAAATATTATTTATCTATGCTTTTCTATATGTCTAAAATCCATCACTGTTAGCTTAATAGCAGACATCAAAACCAACTTACCCATAAAATATAATTTCCCCACTTCAATGGTTCTGTTATTTTGTGATACGAGAGTTACCTTTTAAAGAGTAATTTTGAATTATTCGGTGTTTAATTCCTCATATTAGTATATGGAAAACTACAACTGGCTAATAATTGTAAGCCCGACTCCCTACCACCCTCTTTGGCCTTTAAACTAATGACAAAGCTATGCCTATGAGTAATGAATTGTTGATACAAACAAGGCAAAATTCTGGAAATAAACAGCAGTGCTCTTCATCCAATACACAAGATGCATTAGCGTGTAACAGGAGTTTGAACCATTGCATCTGAAAAGTGACTAAATGATGTGCCCAAAATCTAGTAGCATTGTTTAATCAGAATAAAATATCTACACAAACAAATTCGAGGGAGTGGTTATACAATATTACCCCACCTACACACCAAGAAATCTCTTTTGATGTGGTCATGGTGGATAAAAGGAAAATAGGGTGTTATCATTACACCAGGGATGCCGGCTTCCCTATGCGGAAGGAGAAATGGCAGAATCCCTTCTCTTCATGGATTTTGTGACAATGCTTGGCATGTCGATCACATTTATGTTTCCCCTCAAATAAATGCTCTGCCCTTCCCCTGCTCTTATTTGTATCTTAAGGAAATAGATTTCCCAGACTCTTTTGCTCTCTGGTTCCTAGGTACATTTAGCCAGTGAGAGTCATCGAAGGGAGATATAAAGTGGGAGAGGAAAAAAAGCCTCTCTTTGCTTTCTTTGGCATATCATTTGCAGCACCAGACACTTTCTATCATCAGATAGACTTGTGCCCAGTGACCTTGGCCCCTGGGTGGGGGGCGGGGGAGGGGTCCGTCAGCATCATCTTTCTTTCTTCTTCTTTTTCATACTTAGGACAATGAAAGAACCTATAAGCCAAGGTGCTAAAATATTCATTATATTCAATTCATTCCATCTAGACAAAGGCTTAAACTAAAGTTAAAATGTGTCATTGGTGCCCAGTGCCACTCCAGAATTATCTAAACTATGCTATCTTTATTAATAAAGAAGAATAAGACACATCCTTTTGCTTAGAATATTTTGATGCCTCGTTTTAGATATTTAATGTGTGGCTAATGGGTTCTCAATAAGTATGGTGTGAAAAGATATGAAAAGCCAGCACGCTTGACTTTTAAGCCTATTACCATTTCAAATGTTCGTACCTTGACCTGATGCATACCAACAGAGCATAAATCTTTCATTTGCTCCTCTATAAATAACTAGACTGTCATTTAAAGTCCTTCTATTCACTCAGTCTGTTTAACACAGGAAAAAATCCAGGCAGCTGTTGATGAGGTTTTTTCAGAGTATCCTACAGAAAAAAAGTGGCACTTGAAAAATCAATGTGTTACCCTCTATTTGATCCCATGGTTTAGCAGTATCTATGCTAGACTAACAAAAGACACGTTCAAAGTCAGTAAAATGTCAAACACCTTTCTATTCAGCTTGCATTAATTTTTCCTCAATAGATTCTCTGGGTCTAAATTGTCTAGTTTGGAAATCATGGTTTGGATTCTTAGCACATTTTTATGAAAATTCACATCTATTTACAAAGAGCATGTGGTATAGAATATAGTCTCTTTCAAATTATGACTTATAGAGTTGCCTTTACAGTTAAATATTTTCCTTTTTTTAGTGTCTGCTTATTTATTTTGAGAGAGGGAGAGAGAGCACATGTGAGTGTAAGCAGGAAAGGGGCAGAGAGGGAGAGAGAATCCCAAGCAGATTCCAGTGCTGTCAGCTTCGAGCCCAATGTGGGGTTCATTTCAGTCCTGCGAACTGTGAGATCATGACCTGAGCCAGAATCAAGACCCAGATGCTTAAATGACCAAGCCCCTGTTACAGTTAAATATTTTCATATTACTTTGGATGTACTGAACCTCAAAGTGTTGTTGAGTTTATGGAGGATTGAAAGTAACAAAATTATATTGCCCAGTTTGGGAATGTGTGTATTCACCTCTTAAGAGAAACTCCAGAAAATCACATAGAAATTATAAGTGTTCTCAAGGTGGATACACACTTATGGAAATAAATGTATCAGTTTCCTTTCACTATTGTAACAAATTACCCTAAATGTGCTTTAAACAGCACAAATTTATTATATTGCAGTCCTGGAAGTCAGAAGCTGTGATTGGTTGCACTGGGTAAGGTGCTGGCAGGGCTGTTTTCTTCTGGACCTTTTAGGGGAGAAAAGTTTTTTTTCCCTTCTCAAGCCCCTAGAACCTACCAGCATCCCTTGGCTCGTGGCCTCTTTTCATCTTCAAAGCCTGCAATGGCTATTCAGTCTTTCTCACACTACATCACTCTGACCCTGATGCCTCTTCCCCTCTCTTCCATCTCTCAAGGGCATTTGTGGTTACATTAAGCTCAAGGGAAAATCCAGGATATTCTCTTTAATCTTACAGTCAGGGATAAGCAAACTTAATTCCACCTGTAACCTTAATTCCCCTTTGCCATACATGTCATGACATATTCATAGAATCCAGGCATTAGGACAAAGAATATTTAATGGCCATCATTCTGCCTAGTGGGCAACCATTAGCTATTCCCAAATTAGCAGCTCAGCACTTGTCTTGGTAGTTTTTAAAATTCTTGGTCAATTTCTTTATCAAGACATCATAATCGGATAATTTTAGATTTAGAGATATATTTCAAGGTCTATCTCAAGATAAGACTATTTTAGAGAAATTTTTTTTCAGGTGGTCATATACTCTTTTATGTTACCAAGAAACCGCCTGAGGGCAATCAAAAATTATTATTATATGTATTTTTCTCTAATATGCTATTGATTTCTTGGGCAAGACTCCTCTTAGGTAAGTTTCACTTACAAGGTTAAACTGTATGACTTTCAGGCTTAAAGATTCCTGCTTCCCTTTAATTAGATCTAAATACCTGATTTCTCTTTTTAAATTAACTCAACACGTGCTCTCCTACCTAAGTAATTTGAAGGATACATATACTCTTTCGTGTTTATGGTGTTGTTCTACAGTAATTTTCCAAAACCAAATGTAAAAGGGAAGGAAAAAATACAAATTACTAGGAAAAAATAAAGCATAGAAAAGCAAATCAGAACTGAATCATATTGTACAGTAAATATTTTTTAAAGCTCTTAAAATTCAATACCATAAAAATATGAAACATATCTGGAAACAACACCAAACATATCTCTATAGCAATCAATGGAAACACGCTAACCTCACCCATTAAAAGAATGTCAAATTAGAGCAGAAGTCAAGATCTAATGAAAAACTGAATACTAGAGACACAGCTAATATAAATCAATTCATAATGATAGAAAATAAAAAGATGATCAAAGGTATACAACACAAAAGCCTGTGGTTGTCGTTAACGATATCTGACAAGGCAGAATTCAAAGAAAAAATCATTAAACAAGGCAGAGAGGACTTACGTAAAACGTGTAGTCTGAAATGAAGCCCAGAAGCCTTGAAATGTCTGCACGTCAAATAATAGAGCACGTATAACCAAGAATCAAGGGAGAAGAATGGAAAGCGCTTCTAACCTGAGTATTTTCTCCTTTGTCAGTGTTCTTTCTCACATTCTCTGCTTTGTCCTCTGTGTTTGCTTTCTGAGAGGCTAGTTGTGCCTGTTGGTGGGATAAGGACCATTTTTTTTTAAGTTGATTGATATAATTTGAGAGGAGAGAGTGAGCATGAGCCGGGGAGAAACAGACAGGGAGAATCCCAAGAAGGTTCTATACAATCATCATGGAGAACCCATGGCTTGAACCCACAAACTGTGAGGTAATGATCTGAGCCCAAATCAAGAGTCAGATGCTTAACCAACTGAGCCACCCAGGCACCCCGGGATAGGTGCCATTTTAAGCTCCTTGTGGGCTCAGTTTCTGCACATGGATCTCGCGCAGTGACTCACAGGAATGCTTCCTCAGCACAGACTCCATCTTAACAGCTCATAAAATATATTTCCCATAAACGTACAGAGACTGATAGAAAATGGTGGAAAATCTCAATTATATGTTCAGTTTTCTTTGATTTGTATTAAGCTCTCTGTCATTCCATTCACACTTTTAATACTGATGGTGCTAATTTCAAAACAATATTAGCCACAACAAATGAAGTTTAAGAATATAAAACAGTATTTTTTAAAACCTACACATATGTATCTGCTTTGTTGAACTTTGTCTTAGTTTCCATCTTTTGATGACTTCAATATACATCAACAAGGCTTTTGCATGAAGATTGTAAATTGCTCTGTAACAGTTGCAAGAATGACCATGTTCCTTTCTTTTTCTAAATAAAAAAAAAATCCCTATTTGACAAGGTTGATGATGATGCTTTGGCTACATGTTCTTTGGGGATTCCCTTCCCTCCTTCCATTAATCATCCAAGAGGACTTGTGGCCTACGTGTGTATTGGTAAAGAAAAGTGGCACTGGAAAAGAACAAATAGAAATTGATTTTATTCCCACACTATTGCCAGCAATTGTGAGAAAAGCACAGAAAAGTCTGGATACCTCTCCTTACTAAAACAAAGAACAGGAAAGTTTGTAAGAGCTGGGACGGAGGCTGGGGGCGGGGAGGCGGAGCGGAAGTGGCCCTGAAGCCATCTGTGTTTGCTAATTGCCTTTACCCAAAGGAAAAGTAAACTTGGAGCAAGGCTCCCACTGAACTAGGTTCCCATCTTACCGCAGAGACTGAGAGGTAAGGGCACTGTTTTCCCAGATGATTACACTTCAAAGTGATGGCTCTTAGATCCTTGAGAAAGAGTCCTGGAATGTAAAACTGTCAAAGGGCTTTAAAATTTTTTTTCAAATTAAAAGTAATGTACATCTCAAAGGGACAAAGAGTTTAACAATGATAAGTCCCCTAAGATAAATGTAAAAAAAAAGAGAGGGAGGGACCCGATTCTGTAAGGGCTGAGCATGGAGGTGGGGGTCTATGAGCAGGGCAGTGCTCAGGGTGCATTCCAGATCCTACCAGACTTCAGAGAATCCCAGGACTCTGTGGTTTCTCTGTCCTTCTTGTGGGAGGGAAAGGGCTTAATCCTTCCTTTACTGGCCAGCAGGTGTACAGTAGCAAAAAAAGAGATATCACCAATTAATTTTTCAAGGTTCCTGTGTTATAGAACACAGCATGTACGCAAATACTGGACAGTTGAATTGCAAACAGGCATTAAGGTCTTGGAAGACCTTAGGCGATAAATCTGTTCACCTCACTCCTCACTGCCTGAGCCCTTCATGTTGTCAACACAAGTATGAAAGCTTGGAAGACAAATGCTCATACTTAGAGTCCTCTGAGAGTCTGCCAAAATCTCTATGACATTCCTGAGGAGAAGTAGGAAATTCTTTACTTGCCCTGGCTTCTGAAAGGGGCAGAACACATTCCCCCAAAATATGCCTCTTTGGTGTGTCAGAAAGAAAGCAACATGCCTAATGCTAGGTTCTAATGCTTAGTTCCTTATGCTAGGACTTAATACCTAATCTAATTGCAGTTTCAACTCCCCCTAGAAATATAGTTTCCTGGTCAGCATGAGACACGTTATTGGTCTTAGGGACTCTATTCATTCCATCCTCCCCAAAGGATCATGGGATAATCCACCTAATAGGACCCCCTGTACTTTTCCTAAGGAAGAGTGACCTTTCCTGGAACTATCTTTTCTTTTCTTTTGCTGATAACTTCCTTGCCCCACTCTCCTTCCTATAAAAACATTCCATTTTGTACAACTCCTCAAGGCTACTTGCTAGATGGGATTCTGCCCGATTCAGCAAATACATAATAAAACCAATTAGATATTCACAGTGGCTGAATATTTATTCTTTAACAGGCATAGGCTTATTTTAGGTGAATTTTTAAAAAAGTTTATTTATTTATTTTGAGAGACAGAGGGAGTGAGAGTGAGAGCAAGGGAGGGGCAGAGAGAGAGAGAGAGGGAGAGAGAATCCCAAGCAGGCTCTGTGCTGATGTGGGTCCCAATCCCACTAACCCTGATATCATGACCCAAGATCAAGAGTCAGAAGCTCAACTGAACAAGCTACCCAGGTGCCCCTAGAATGATTGTTTTTAAGATACAGTAGACACAGGGAAGGCTCTGAAAACCTAGTAGAAGTTATCTTTTTGTAAGAGACATTTGCATTTATGAGGGAAATCTCCATTTGTAAGTGTGTCTCCCTTGATATCAGGGAAAAGGAGGAAGACTCAATCTTATCGATGGAGAAGGCAGAGACTTAAACCTGCACAACCTTGGGGCACCTGGGTGGCTCAGTCGGTTGAGCATCTGACTTCAGCTCAGGTCATGATCTCAGGGTTCGGGCGTGGGCCTCTTTCCGGGCTCTGTGCTGACAGCTCAGAGCCTGGAGCCTGCTTCAGATTCTGTGTCTCCTTCTCTCTCTGCCCCTTCCCCATTCGTGCTCTGTCTCTCTCTGTCTCTCAATAATAAATAAATGTAAAAAAAATTTTTTTTAAAAATCTGCACAACCTTACCCTCATTTACTGTGCTTTCCCTGAAGATCTCCCATACCTGGTTCCCCAACCCCAACATTTGGTTATCAGCTAAAGATGATGTTGAAAGTGGTGGCTTGGATTATCTCAGGGAGTCACTCAGTTTTTGTAAATACCACCTATGCATGCGGGAGGTATATACGATATTACATGTCTGTTTGGTTTTGTCCGGTTGATCTGTCTTTTATTACAAGAGTGTCTCAGCCAAAAGCCTAGAAGGGTGGAGGGAAAATCACTTTTCCTCCCCCACACTCCTCCCGGCTATTCGGCACTTCCGTTGTGCTCCCCAGGGCAGTGAGCCACCCACTTTCATGGTTTGGTCCATTATGGTCGTTTCATTTCCACGATCCTGAGAAGCCATCTTCAGGGCGATGGCTGTTGTCTGTTCCTTTCAAGAGCAATCTTGGGGAGAAATACCCATGCATTCTCTCCAGGGCTTGGTGGATAAAATTAACCTCTTCCCTGGGAGTTGCTATTTTTCATACCCTTTGCTGGACTATTTTTCTCTTGTTCAGGAAGGCATGCACATTATTTGCTGGGTGGACAGGGTCCTTCCTGGTCTCAGACTTCGGTAGATTCTACAGTTTGAATTCAGTAGTAAACATCGATTTGCAGTGTCATTGTGGTCTGATTCTTTCCATTCATCAAGTAGGGAAAGAATGCCCAGGCTGGTTGTCATGGCGCTAGACGAGGATCACTGTCAGTTAAAAGAGGAGGAACTTAGATATATTCAGTTAACTGCAGCAAAACTAGCAAACTACAGACCATCCAAAGGGAAGAAGTCACTGTTTTTCTGAAGACAAGGTTTTACAGATTAGGTTCCTTTCTGATTGTACCATAACACCCTCTTTCTTTCATAAAAACAACACCTCATTTTTAGTCAGAAAAATACATTTTAGTCAGGAAAGTAAATTTTTAGTCAGAAAATATAAAAAAGTTTCAATCAACACTTTTGAAATAAAATTGGGAAATCTTAAATTTCTTTTTTTTTTAGGGGCACCTGAGTGGCTCAGTTGGTTAAGAATATGACTTTGGCTCAGGTCACGATCTCACAGTTTGTGATTTCGAGCCCCGCGTCAGGCTCTGTGCTGACAGCTCAGAGCCGGGAGCCTGCTTCAGATTCTGTGTGTGTCTCTCTCTGCCCCTCCCCCATTCACATTCTGTCTCTCTCTCTCTCAAGAATAAACATTTAAAAGAAATTAAAAGGTGTTTTTAGAATTCAAGTGGAAAAATGAGTGCACCATTTAAAATGTTAAATTTCTTCCACCAGCCACAAGCTAGTCAACATGTTTGTACCTTTCACAGCCTTCAAACCACACAGTATTTTTAGAGCAGGTGAAGGCTAAAAGGAGAAAGACAAGTTTCTTCCACTGACAGATGACAATTTTGATTACCCTGATCTCCCAAATTATGTGCTCTGCCTACTAAATATTTTTATTATTGTTTAAGTTAATGAGTAGGGAAATGAGACTCGGTGTTCAATTTTAAATCTATGTTCTAATGCAGATGAATAGCTTTCAATTAGCTGGATGGCAGAATGAGAGAAGGTATTTTTAAAATTATTTTAATTATAAAACCTTGCATATTCACGGTACGTATTAATATCTTTATTTAACTGTAGGTTTAACTGCTGAATTAGTATGGCCTTCAGCCTAAAATGCAGGGACCAGGTATTGTTGGTGCTTGTTAATTAATATTAGATGTCATTACAGTTTTTACATATCTTATTTGGCGGTAATTGCGAAGCCAAAGGTGAAGGAGGGCAATAGACCAAAATGCCTGTAATCAAAGTGGATTAGAAAGTGTTGCTAGAGTTAGCAGTTCTGGGTGGAACTTGATAATGGTCTTGGGATTTTTTTCAACCTGAGAGCATCTAAGCACCAATGCCACAAGACAAGACAGCATGGTGACACAAGATAGCACGGTGGCCCTCTGGCAGCTTTCCAGAAAGTCTAATGAAATTTCCAATGTTTAATTGTACTGAGGTAGGTTCACAGGGAAACAAGGGATAAAACCATGGCGGGACAGTGGGTGTCTGGAAATTCTAGACACATCCCTGGATGGTTCACATTTGCTTAAGTTTCCCTTAGGAGACCCCGAAGACATGACTGCGGAGGTCTCTGTTCGCCATTCCTTCTCTGCTCCATGGGGCCATTCCCACACCATACTCTCTCCATCCTTCTCAGAAGCTCTTAACCTCATGCTGCCAGCCTTACCAGGCATGTGCGCTATAACTATCCTGCTGGCCTGAGGTGGCTTTCCCACCTCGTTAGCAGATTTTAGCTTCTGTCACATAATAGGCCCTTCTCTCCGTTCTTCCATCTTCTCTCTTCTAAGGACCTTGGACCTTTTGCTTTCCAGTCTGTCACTCCCATAATCACACCCCGGAAACCTTGCCGCCACCTACCTGTACTGCATCTGCTCTGCGATTGCGCCCCTCTTTCCTTATTCAATCCTTCTGGTACCTCAATGTCAACAAGTTTTAGCTCCCCACGGGGCCCCACGAGCCATTGTCTCCCTCACCTTTTCACTGTCCTCCACTTTTATCATATCATATTCCTTCATTCAGCCTACAGTCCAACCATATGACCATTTGCTCATTTATTCCTTCCTTCCTTTGACAAATGTTCATCCATTTATTAAATGGCTATGTGGAGCAAAGATAGACTGGAGGAGGAAAGTAACCTGAAGAACTAGTCTAGGGGCCGAGGGTATATCAAGGAAATACAAATATCCCTGTTTTGATTGAGCTTGCATTCAAAAAACTAAAGCAACAGGATAAATGTGATGACAAGACCAAAAATGTATACTTAGGGGTGGAGTCCAATGGGAAAAATGAGGCAGAGATATGAAGCACATGAGGAGGGGTGGACGTTAGACGGAGAAGCCGGAAATGCCTTGGCAGCACATAGTATTTGGGTGAAGAATACTTGGAGGAAGAGGGATAGGAGGGAGTCCTGGGTAAGGAGCAGGCCTAGTATTGAAGGCATATCCCAGAGGTCTGCAGCGGACAGGGCAGGAGGGAGAGCAGGAGTGGGGAAGGATATGCTGGTTACAAGGTGGGGTGGAAATGATGCCAAGTCCATTATTAGAGTCACGACCCTGAATTCACACTCACCTTAGCTTCATGGTAACTCCCCTCAAGTGAGTTCTTAATATCACCCTCCCCTCCACACATACCACCACCTCCACATGCAAACATACCACATGCCTCACCACCCAAACATGCATATGTACCACACACCACACATGAACATACAGTAATTCCTACACATGCCACAGCCCCCCCACTGTGCATACCACATGCCTCACCACACAAACACACCACACATGAACATATACACCACACACACACACACATACACATACACGCACACACACTTAAGTTCCTTAGCTCATTCACTCTGCCCTACTCAGAGGACGTTCAATACCTTTTGTTGCCTTAAACAAAACACTTCCTCTTGGGCAGTAGAAGGAGAATCCTGAGTCCAAGTGCACAGGAGCAAGTAGTTGTGGTGGTAGATGCCTGTGGAACTTTCTTCTGATTTCTTCACTCTTTTTAATCAACTAAAAAGTGAGGTTGTCATCTGAGAACAAATATGGGAGAGGAAAAGAAGGAGTGGAGAGGACCAGCCCCAGAAGCTACATTGCTATGATTAAAAATTTTTAATGCTTATTTATTTATTTTTAAAAATTTTTTATGTCTTTATTTTATTTTGAGAGAGAAAAGCAGAGAGCAAGCGGGGGAGGGGCAGAGAGAAAGGGAGACACAGAATCCGAAGCAGGCTCCAGGCTCTCAACTGTCAGCACAGAGCCCGATGCAGGGCTCGAACCCACAGACTGTGAGATCATGACCTGAGCCGAAGTCAGACGCTTAACCGACTGAGCCACCAGGTGCCCCAAATGTTTATTTATTTTTGAGAGAGAGAGAGAATGAGCAGGAGAGGGGCAGAGAGAGAGGAAAACATAGAATCTGAAGCAGGATCTAGGCTCCAAGCTGTCAGCACAGAGCCTGACGTGGGGCTTGAACTTACGAACAGTGAGATCATGACCTGAGCTGAAGTTGGATGCTTAACTGACTGAGCCATGCAGGTGCCCCTACATTGCTATAACTTTTAAATTCCTGTAAAACACACACACACACACACACACACACACACACACAATTATTCTCTCTCTTCTACAGGAAAAGAGCATGATTGCTTACCAGAAAGTACCCAACTATTAGTAACAGAATGTTCTTTAGCCCCCAGGGATTGTAGGGGAGGAAATAAACACCTTCCACTAATTCCAGATGAGTCAACTCCCCACCAAGAGAGGCTGTGATGAGGGATCACGCGTGGTGGTGTCGCACACGGACTTTTGATTCCGTCCCGCCAAGGTGCTAATGCGCCCCCTCACTTCAAACTGCATGAATTGAAGCAAGTCATATCCCTCTCTGAGATGCAAGCTTTCCATCTACGAAATAATGTCACGTGGTTTTCGGTAAGGATGAAGTCAGATAACCTCTGTAAATATGCTACCAAATTGCAGGACACAGAGGGAACATTCAATGACGGCACTCAGCAGGAACACATTTCTCAAAGCACAGACTCAGAATGGCAATTAAAAAAAATGTCAACTGAGATTTCTACACCTCAGACTCTGTTTTAAGGCTCCATTTGCCTGATGGCAGAAAATGTAAGTTTCATTAGCTCAGTGTAAACGCATCCATTTCGAGCTCAATGGAATCCCCCTCCTTCTTCTCCCTGGAGTGATGATTTTATTCTACAGACTTAGCAGCATTAGGGAAGACTCTGGCCTGTTCTCACCGGCCATATGTGAAATGTACCCACTTCTGGTCTGGTCCACACAAGCATCTCTACCAGCAATCACCAGGTCCATACACGTTTCTGAGGGATTTTCCAGCCGAAAGCCTAGGTATTTTCTTCCTTCCACTAGAAATCTTCAGCATCTCCTGCCAACTGTGCCTTCAAAACAATATTCCAAATGCATCTGGATTTTACACAGCTCCGCGCACCCACCCTGATTCCAGTCACCTGCCCTTCCCTGGGTTTCGAGAGCAGCGCCCTGACAGTGGTGCTGCCTTCGCTCTCACCTTCACCCCCTTCCAATTCTCAGCAGTGCAGCCATAGTCATCTTTTTTTTTTTAATGTTTATTTATTTTTGAGAGAGAGAGATAGACACAGAGCACAAGTGGGGGATGGTCAGAGGGAGAGGGAGACACAGAATCTAAAGCAGGCTCTAGGCTCCGAGCTGTCAGCACAGAGCCGAATCCGGGGCTTGAACTCTTGAACCACGAGATCATGACCTGAGCCGAAGTCGGACACTTAACCGACTGAGCCACCCAGGGGCCCTAGAAATCTTTGAAATATTTATATTAAGCATATTATTCTCCTACTTAGAACCTTCCACTTTCTTCTTATCTTGTCTCATCTGAGGTAAAATATGATTTTTCTCTGGTATCAAGCCTTACATGACCTTGATCCTCTTTATCTCTCTGACTTCATTAAGAATCAATCAACTTGTCATGCATGTTACCTTCTGTATAAAAAAAACCACTTTATTGAGATATGAAGAACATGTAAAAAGCATACATATATAACATACGCAACTCAATGAGTTTGCAGATAAGTGTACACCCATGGCACCATCCCTACCATCAAAGCTATACACATCTCTATCACTTCCCAAAGTTTCCTTTATTATTATTATATTTACATGTGTGTGCAAAGAATCCTTAGTATGAGGATCACCTGCATGGCTCAGTGGGCTAAGCGTCTGACTCTTGATTTTGGCCCAGGTCATGATCTCACGGTTTGTGGGTTCAAGCCCCATGTTGGGCTCCACACTGATGGTGCAGAGTCTGCTTGGGATTCTCTCTCTCTGTCCTTCCCCTGCTTGTGTGTGCTTTCTTTCTCTCAAAATAAATAAATTAATTAAAAAAGTAATACTTAGCATGAGATCTACCCTCTTAGCAAATTTTAAGTATACAATACAGTATTATTAGTATAGCTCTATCCTGCATTATAGATCTCTAAACTACTTATCTTGTACAACAGAAATTTTGTACCCTTTGACCATCACCTCTCCCTTTCCCCCTCCCCCACCCCCTTGTAACCACCATTATATGCTCTGCTTCTATACTTTTGGCGAGGTTAGATTCCACATGTAAGTGAGAAAATATTTGTCTTTCGGTGCTCAGTGTCTGACTTGTTTCATTTAACATAATGACCTTCAAGTCCCTCCGTGTTGTCACAAAAGGTAGGGTTTTCTTCTTTTGTAAGACTGAGTAATACCTTATTTTATTGTATCTATATAACCACATGTTCTTTATCTATTCATTCATCTATGGGCATTTAGGTTGTTTCTGTATCTTGGCTATTCTGAATAATGCTGCAACAAACAGAAAAATATAGATATGTCTTTGAGGTCCTTTGGATAAATTTCAATTTATCCAATTGAAGTTGAAAGGAATTGAAAGGAAATTTCAATTCCTTTGGATAAATACAAAATAAGTATCATGTGGTGGTTCTACTTTTTTAATAAAATTTGTTTAATGTTTATTTACTTTTAAGAGAGAGAAAGAGACAGAGTGTGAACAGGGGAGGGGCAGAGAGAGAGGGAGACACAGAATCTGAAGCAGGCTCCAGGCTCTGAGCTGTCAGCACAGAGCCTGATGCCGGGCTCAAACTCACAAACCACGAGATCACGACCTGAGCCGAAGTCGGACACTTAACCGACTGAGCCACCCAGGTGCCCTGTGGTGGTTCTATTTTTAATTTTTAATTTTTTTGAGAAACCTCCCCACCAACAGTACACAAGGGTTCACTTTTCTCCACATTCCCATCATTCCCTATCTTGTGTTCTTTTCTTTTCTTTTTATCTTTTGTTATTTAAAAATAATAACCATCCTACCAAGATGTGAGACAACATCTCCCTGTGGTTTTTATTTACATTTCCCTGCTGAATTATGACACCGAACACCCTTTCATACACCTATTGGCAATTTGCATGTCTTCTTTGGAAAAATACCTCTTCATTGTTCTCAATACACTCAGCTTTCCCATGACCTAAGAGCCCTGTATGAGCATTCCTTTTCTGAGGAAAACGCCCTCCAAAGTTTGCAAAGCTGCACTTCCAGCTAGATTTCTCTGGAGGCCTATTCATTCATCTCACGGCCGGAATATCCCTTCTTCAGAAAGCCTTCTCTTGATGCTTCAGTCTAAGGTAGCCACTCACAATACTTTCCATCTCATCCAACATTTAATTCTCTGTACATATTTCCTTGTGCATTGATGCTCACATGTTTAGTCTGTCCCACTTAATCATAATGTGTGCCACAGGTAAGTGCTGGGACATGTTCCGTTTTCTTCATTATTAAATCCCGTCACATAAAATGTGTTTCTTTCTAGCTGAATATTTAATTAACATGTATATGTATGTGAATGAATGGAATTCCCCTCCAGATAAGCAATGTGAAATTAACCAACCACAAGTAATATACATGTGGAATATTTGATTGACTATAATGAATAAAATAATTTGTAGAGTTATTGTCACGTTGACAAAGAGTAGTATTTTCTTGTTTTAATATGCATTTCTTTTATTAACAGCTTAATTTTGCCTGGGCTTTGTTATTTCTATGTAGTCTTTTGTGAATTACCTATTTTTCCCTCTGATAATTGTTTTACCATGATGCCAATCATTTTTAAGTTGTAAGATATTTATATGCTAAACCTATAAATCATTTCCTATATTTGTAAATATTTTTTACTTTTATCATACTTGTCTTAATTCTATAATGATGTTTGACATGGAATTTTGTGATTTTATGGATTTTAAAACCTCTACCCTTTCTTTATAATGTTGGCTTATTCATTTAACAGGTACACAGCGATTTTCAAAAAATCATATATTTCCAACAGTTTTTTTCCCATAAGGAATCTGGTTGATCTCTTCATTTCTTCAAATCTTACTTAGCTGACCCTCCAAAATGTTGTTTTGTCTGACTCACTTATGACCTCCACATTTCATTTTTATTCAATTATTTATTCAAGCTAGAATAAAAAACAGCTTTAGGAGCACCTGGGTGACTCAATCAATTGAGCATTTGACTTGATTTCGGCTCAGGTCATGATCCCAGGGTCATGGGATAGAGCCCCATGTTGGACTCCACAAAGCATGTGGAGCCTGTTTAAAACTCTCTCTGCCCCTCCCCTGCTCTCTCTCTCTCTCTCTCTTTCTCTCTCTCTCAAATAAATAAATAAATATGGCTTTACATAAAACAACTCTTGGGAATAGAGAAAAAGCTAAAGAGATTCCATTAGGAGGACATTTTGTAAAATCTTAGAATGTAAGGCATCTTCAAGGCAAAGTAAGTTTGTACAATTATAAAACATTACTATGAAAGAAGGCTACCTGTAGATAATAGTACCACACAAGCTTTTGCACAGAGTCCCTAAAATGCTCTTCAGGAAATGACACCAAGAGTGAGTGACCAGGGCAATGCATTTCCCCTGATTCGAGGCTGATCTCCTTCTAGGCATAATGGGCGTGCTTCTGTGCCTGCGCCTGCGGTGTTGCTATGGATTAAGCAGCATGATGCTCACTAAGCAAGTTGTATGGGATCCTGCAAGTAGTGAGAACTCAACAAATGTGAGTTCTTAATATGAAGAAGCTTCTCTGGTGCATAATTAAGATACAGACGATAGGATGTTGGAAAATAATTTTTCTTTAGTACTGGTCTTTTCTCCTTTACAACTTTACCTCCTAAAATGACTACACTTTTAAAATTTATTTATTTATTTATTTTAGAGAAAGAGAGCAAGATTGAGTGGGGGAGGGATACAGAAAGAGGGAGAGAGAAAGAATCCCAAGCAGGATCCGCACCATCCGTGCAGAGCCCAACGCAGGGCTCGAACCCACAGACTGTGAGATTATGACCTGAGCTGAAATCAAGAGTCAGATGCTTAGCTGACTGAGCCACCCAGGCACCACTAAAAGCATGCTTTGTTTTTTTAAAAAATTTTTAATGTTTATTTATTTTTAAGAGAAAGAGAGAGTGTGAACAGGGGAAGGACAGAGAGAGAGGAAGACACAGAATTGGAAGCAGACTCCAGGCTCTGAGCTGTCAGCACCAAGCTGGATACAGTGCTCGAACTCACAATCTGTGAGATCATGACCTAAGCCGAAATTGGATGATTAACTGACTGAGCCACTCAGGCGCCCCTGCCCTGTTTTTTAAAAATGTGGATTAATTTATTTTGAAAGAGAAAGAGAAGGACAGAGATGCATGTGGGCAGAGGAGGGGCAGAGAGAGAGGGAAAGAGACAGAATCTCCACTATCAATGCAGAGCGCAGCAGGGGGGCTCGATCTCATGAACCCCAAGATCACAACCTCAGTCAAAATTAAGAGTTGGACGCTTAACCAACTGAGCCACCCAGGCACACAACCATGCCTCGTTTTACGATGATATTTTATTGTCACGTTAGTGCCCTGGAGCTGCTATAACAAATTACTACAAACCTGGTGGCTTAAGACAACAGAACTAAAATCAGCATCACTGGGATGAATTAAGGTATAGCGAAGCCATGCTTTCCAGGAGGCTATAGGGCAGAATTTGTCCCTTGCCTCTTCCAGCTTCTGGTGGCTGCTGGCATTCCCTAGTTTGTGGCCATATGACTCTATTCATCACGGCTAGCATCTTCCCACCTCCCTCTGCTCCATCTTCACATTTCCTTCTGTGTGCGTATGTGTGACCCATCTCCCTCCAGCCTCTATGTATAAGGATACATGTGATTGCATTAGGGGCCCACAGGGCAATCCAGGATAATCTCCCAATGTCAAGATCCTTAATAACATCTGCAGTCTTTTTGCTCTACCAAGGTAATATTCCGGGATTGCGGGCTATCTATCTTGGGGGCCATTATTCAACCTATTGCAATCATGTTTTGCTAAAGTTGATTTAAAACAATATAGAAATACTGCAACAAATTTAAATCAAAAATGGAAAAGCTCTTGCCAAAAATAGAGAGAATTTATTTCACAGGTTCCATGTTTTCACTATTTCAAATAAACCCTTCTAAAGCTTGAAGACACTGCTGCACAACTTTGTTGTTCTGGTTATTTCTCGAGGGCGGGGGGCATGGAGCAGGAGTCTTGAAGGTGCCAGGGCAGAGGGGTGCCGTGCTCAAAGAAAAATCAAAGCCCGATACCATGGGAGTCAGTGTTTTTAAATTCTGTTCAACTCCAGAGCCTCTGGAACAATCTATTCAGAACCTCTGCAACACAACATAATAGAGTCAGCAGAAGGGAGACGCAGTGTGAAGGGTGGCTGATGGCCAAGGCTCCGTCCTAGATTTATGATTATGCTACCTCCTAAATAGCAAACGTGATAGGAGGCACAGAAAACAAGGCTTCTTACTGGTTTCCTTTGTGAGGATGAAAATAGCAGAACAGCATAAGCTGATATACTATTCCATCACTCCTGGAGACTCGGGCACCTGCGAGAAGTTGGGGAGGCGAGCTACCAAACAGCTCTCCTATTTCATGCCCCTACTGGGGCACACTGGCGTGGGTTATCCAACAGAGGCAAGGGTGCCAGAGTCATGGGAGGGGAAGTGACCAGACACTTGAAAGGGAGAGGTAGAGAGAGAAGACAGATTTGTATATTTTTCCCAAGAGAGTGATAAATAATAGTAATAATAATAATCAGACTTCGCCTTGCCTTTTTGCACACAACAGTCTTGGTTATGGGGTTGGGTAAATAGGGTCAGCAGCAAGGGACCGGGCTGACCTCTTCTCACGGTTGAAGGGGACTTCTCTGAGGGAACGCTGAGTGTCCACAGGCCAAGGAACATGGGACAACTATGTGTGATGCGTGTGGCCACCACCGTGGACCCAGGGGAAACTCACCCACCACTTTTCACATCTTGAAATTCTCATATGGTGTTGGGGAAGGAAAGGCACCTTCCCATACCAAACGTGATTGGGACTGAACAATTAGACGAGATTCTTAATTCATTAGGAAAACAAAACAAATAAAAACGATGTGATGGGACTGTCTTTGAAGTTCAGGGTTGCGTTTTAACCTCATACTTCCCTTACAGGCAAATGACAAAAGTTACAAACCTGGGACCAAGAGTGATTGCATTTAAAAAACTTTAATGTCCCTTTCCATACGCTTTTAAGAAAAATTATATCATGACTACTAATGATACATTCTCCAAGATTCATAATTTGCCCCAGGTAGAATTAATAACCATTTTAATCAGGCTTGCCACTCGGTTACATTTCTTCTCTTCCCTTGGTATCAAGTTCCAGAGACAGTCTAATTCTGAGTTAGTAGTAGTACATTTTTTTAAAATTTTAAACACTCATTTTTGAGAGAGAGCAAGTGGGGGAGGGGCAAAGCGAGAGGGGTCACAGAATCCGAAGCAGGCTCCAGGCTCTGAGCAGTCAGCACAGAGCCAGACGCGGGGCTCGAACCCACGAGTGGCGAGATCATAACCTGAACTGAAGTTGGACGCTTAACCGACTGAACCACCCGGGCACCCTTAGTAGTACATTTTTGAGATAACAAGCGGAAGATAAAATAGAGCTACATAGTCCAAATCCCTCTCTTCCTTTTGTTCTGATGCTCAGCTTCAGGGTTCCACACAAATAAAAGACAAATGGTCAAGGGGAAGAGAATATTGAATAATTATGTTTCATTCAGAATAACACGATTGCCACCTTGTCCCTGGGAAGTAGGACGATTTATAGAAGTCCCTCTTCCACACATGAGGACATAGGCCCAGAGGAGGGGGTCAGTAATTCAGCAACAAGCTTGGCTCTTGTGCTCAGATATTGCCGGCCCAGGGCTTTATTTCTTACACCACATTCGTGACATTGGATAGATTAATCTGGGTTAGTAGCAATGGCTTTTCATGGGATAAATTGTCATAGTCACAAACCTGGGTATGCAAAAGCAAACTGTACAACTCAAACTCAAGCTGTCCTTGATGGGACCTCAGGCAAAGTCCATGCAGCACTCTATTCTGATCCTCTGTGTCACCTAAAGGCCTGTGGAAAGTCCCTTGCTCCACACTGCCATGGGTGCCAGTGGCTTGCTCTCCTAGAGACAATCTGCTCCCTTCTGGAAATGTGCATGTCCCTCTCCTGGTTTGGAAAGCAAGCCTTGGAGGCAAGATCATCTGTGCCTCATTCTCAGGCTTATGGGACATGTCAGCCCCACGTGTGTCCCTCCATGGCTGGGTGGCCTGGGGGGATTTGCTGGACGTCTATCTTCAAGAACAAGGTTATAAAGGGGTGATAGGGTTTAAGTCCCCTGGTTTCTTTTAGTTTTATGATTAAAACCATCAGAGGAAACGATATTATAGTTCCCTCCTCACTATCGTTTCCTGTTCCCCAGGTTCATACCAGGTTGAGGACAGCTAAAGAATCACTTCTATTCCTCCTCTGCAGCCTTTTATATTCAACTCCCCACCTCTCTCTTCCCAGACTCAGAGACACTTCTGAAGGTGCAGTGGGGTGCAAAGAAGGAACAGGTTCTGTCTCTGCATTCCCTTGCTGGTACATTCTACTGCATACGCGGTGGTACCTTTTGAACCTAGAAGTGATGAACCTGGTCTTTTCATTGTCGCTGTTGATTGCTCTGTGAACCAATTACTCCCTGTCCACAGGTGATGTTGGTCCAGTGTCTCACAGTTTAGCCAGAGGAGGTGGTGACATAGTTACTTTGTTTCTCAAACAACCCATCACAGCTTTTAGTCTTTCTTTTTTTCCCCAAATCAGTGTGTGCACAGTTGTGCTCGCCAACTGTGAGAACATTTAAAATCTTCTCAAGCATTTCTACAGTGCTGCGTTCTACACTAAATACTATGCAGCTTTTCCACTGCCCGTTCACAGGGGACGTGGTGGTGAGCAAGGGAGAGTGGGGCTATGGGTCACAGAGATAAAATGTGTTTCTCCCTGAGGTCTCGCTTTGATAGCCTGACTTAGAATTTTTGAGCCACTTCTCAGAGGAGGCATAAGGGAACCTTTTGTACTGACATCTAAAATTATGCGGAAAGCTAGTTCTTAAATGAAAAGATAGATCTGTAATCACATGACTGTGTGACTGAGGTTGTGGCTGACAGGTGGTGTGGTTAGAGAGTCTTGGGATCTAGTCCCTGTTCTGTTTGTCACCGGCATCACCTGCTTGTCCAGAAATACCCTCATCTGAACAAGGGGGATAATATTTCCATTTTGGATCATCCTTGGGCTATCTGCATGGGATATTGCACGCAAATCATCTAGGACAGGATGATTTAGTGGAGAAATATTCTCTTAGCTCAGGATGCTTGTGGTTTGAAAAATATTCAAATGTCGATGGGAATGTTTCTAAAATCATTTGTTTCTTTAAAAAAGTGAGAAGCGAGAAAGGAAAGCGAAAAACAAGGAAATAAAACAACTACAAAGTTCAATGAGGCTAGGAAAGAGAGGGCAACAGATCATTTTGCGGACATGAAGCCGAAGGGTAAACTAGATCTGTTCGTGCCAAATTGGCAGTTTTTCTTCTTACTCTATAAAGCCCTTTCCGATGTGCAGGATTTTTCTAAAACGTTATTTTATGTGTTAAATATTACCCTTGCAAAAAGGAAATGTATTTCACGCTCTGCTACACTTCAATTTCAAAAAGCAAAATTCATAAATACGTCATTATATTCTGCTTGGCTATTACAAGGATGATTTTGAAGATCAGGTTTCTTTCTAAACATCGATGCCTCCTGTAAAAACCAAGGCAGTTCAGATTTATTAAAAGAAGCAAGAACCAAGCTGGGAAGAGCAACAAGAGAGTCACATATTTGTTGATGTCCCACAAACCGATGATTCTCCTGGGCTACCTTCCCACCTGGGCAGTTGGTGAGGCGAGGCATGGGAACTCCCACCTGGAGGAATCTCCACACTACATTGGTAGTGTGACTACAGGATTGGTGACCTGATCGGGGACCCTTCTCAGTCACCCCTCTTGGCTCTACTAGCAAGAGGTCAGAGCACATCTTCCTACTGGTCAGTCTGCCCTCTGGTGTCTTCTCACTTAACTTCCCCAAAACACCTCTAGCCTTTCTTCACACACCGAGAAAGACCGTGGATCATATTCGGAGCATGTTTGGAAGATTATCTTTAGGAAATAAGTGGTCCTTTGTCACCATTTATATTTCTGTCCCTTCAAAAATTATCTGGTTTGCACACCCTCTGGGTGCTATATTGACATGGCATGCTTCTGCTTTCCTAGCAGGTGATCCTTTCTAACAATCTACACTCTGGAATGCTTTCTTGCCCCAATAATTGTCAGTTTATATTTGAATTTGCTGCCCTGTTTGAATGATAACAGCTGAATCGGTATATATTACATACCGATTATTCTTTTAAAGTGAAGAGTCACAGAAGGTTGTATTTACAGATCTTGTGGACATTAGAACAAACACACATATATGTACATAGAGAGAATCCACACAAGTTTTATGGCGGTGACTCAATATTATGTGTGACTTTAATTGTGATGTTAGCCCACTGGGTCTTCTTGTGGCTGGGCGGACTGTGTGCTTAATCTAAATGATTCTAAAAGTCCTCAATTCTTTGAAGCAGACAGAAATGATTAGAAACCATGTGACTACTTTTCTAAGGATTCCTATTTATACTTTTCACAGATTCTCATATTGCTTATACTCTGACTAGCTTTTTTCAGTATACACGCAGTTCTTTTTATCTTTTTCCCTGTCTGGCATGCATTACTACTAAATACATGTTTTCATTATTGCAAATTTGCAATTGGGAAAATAGCCACTCTGGAAATCAGCTGGGGCTATATTTGCAGAAAGAAAAGTAGAAAAGAAAGTCATATATGCTAAAAACTTAAAAAGCCCATTTTGTACCTGATTTAACTCTGTCCATTTTTTGTTTGTTTATTTTTCCTATTAGCCATTAGCACCATTAACACACTCTTCTGGAATAAGCACTTTTGTTATTTTCTTACAGATGAACACCAGGGACCCTGAGTATTGATTAATCATAAAACAAACTAAAAGTGAAAAAAAAATACTGTTTAGATAAGAAACTGCTAAATTGGCTGTAAAAACTATTCAAAAACCAATCTAACAACAGGGTATAGAAAACACAGACGCGAAGCTCATGTTTTTGTTTTCCTGTTTCAACTTCACCTTGAAAATTGCTTCATAGCACACATTGGTAGCAGGTCAGGAATGGAGGAAACCATTTGTTTCTCTATCTTTGGATACCAAAGACGGTCTTGTCGTTTTTATCAAGAGATATTTGAATTTCCTAATTTGGGTTTCTGTCTTGTTAACTATCTTATAAAAGACACTGAACACCAGAGGGGGTGCAAGGGAAATTATTGATCCTGATGTGTGAGGCTTATAATTCCTATTGAATAACACATCTGTCAATCGGAGTACAGTATTACAACTTGGTAAAGGGTATGCAATATATTTTTCAGCCTAAGCATAACGGAAACCATTGGACAAAGACGAGAAAGGAACCCAAATGAACAAGGTAAGCAAAGGTCAAATGAGCTTTTACTGCCACAAGCAAATGTCAAAAGCCAACAACAATTATATGGGAAAAAATTAACATGCACATTTTAAAGAACTGTTGGGCTCTAGTGGACACACTGCCCTGTCTGTGGACACCAATGAGAAATAGTGTTGCGTTTAGTATTGCACAGTCCTAAAAGAGGGCAGACCAAGAATATTATTTTTAAAGGATGAACAACTATTTCATTATGTAATATTGCATAATATGTTCAAATATACAAGACATGGAATTAAAAGATTGCATTGAAAAATTTGTTTTCTTTTTAATGTTTATTTTTGAGAGAGAGAGAAAGAGGGAGAGAGAGGGAGTTGGGGAGAGGCAGAGGGAGAGGGAGACACAAAATCCAAAGCAGGCTCCAGACTCTGAGCTGTCAGGACCGTGCCCGATGAGGGACTCAAAGCCATGAACCGTGAGATCATGACCTGAGCTGAAGTCAGATGCTTAACCAACTGAGGCACCCAGGCGCCCCATCAAGGATTTCATTTTTAAGGTAACACTGAAAGATTAAAAAAGATTCAAGTAGATACGATTCCAGTCAGGAAATAAATATTTTTAAAGGTTGAAACTATTAAAAAATGGTTTTTATAGAAATAAACTACGAGATAAAATTTTAAGTTAAGAAGAGAAAAATAGAAATTAAAAAAATCTATTCAAATCAGCTTAGACATTAGTCTTTAGTAGAAAGTAACTATTTATTGGGTATTCTTTTTAATTTTTTTAAGTTTATTTTTTCTTATTTTGAGAGAGAGGGAGAGTGAAAGTGGGGTAGAGGCAGAGAGAGAGGGAGAGAGAGAATTTCAAACAGTCTTCTCGCTGCCAGAGCAGAGCCTGATGCGGGGCTTGAACTCATGAACTTTGAGATCATGACCTTGAGCCGAAATCGAGAGTCTGACACTTAACCATTTGAGGCACCCAGGTGCCCCCACTGGGTGTTCTTAAGTAAATGGTAATTATGTTTTGGAAAAAAATATTGACTTAGGTACCACTAAAGTATCATTTATGTAACTATGTATGGCAGAGAAGTAGGTAGATAGAAGATAGGTCAATGTCACAGACTGATCATAGTACGTGAGTGTTTACGTTTTTCATAACCTCTTTTTCTCCCCTTGCAAATGCTGTAAGACACAGAACTTTTTGATCCACATTTTTTATATACATTGATCCCTTGCCTTAGAAATGAAGAAATGCAAGGACAAGTGTACTAGGAGCCTTTGTCACAAGATAGTCCATGGAGAACCAGAAAGAAAGCCCAAGTCTCCAAATTCCTCCTCCAGGGTTAATAAGGGCTGCCTGGTTTAGTTTATTTTATTTATTTTACCAAGTGATCATTGTTATGTCCTGAGAGGTAGGACCTGGCATAAAGTCTAGTTTCTGGCGGCAAGGCTTAGCCTGGGATGGAGACAAGCTCCACCATTCATTAACTAGAAGATCTTTGAAAGGTTACTTAGTGTCTCTATGCCTCTTTTACTCCTTTGCAAAAAAAAAGAAGGCTGTTTTTAGTGCCGATTTTATTTATTTAGTCATTGTGTTAATGGAGTTAATACAGCACAGGTAGTATTTGCCCAGCACAAAATAATTGTCCAATCAGTTGAAATAATGCTATTAATAAAAGATTTGAAATTGACAAACACTCAAACGGGGTTAAAACTGCCTTAAGCCTTTAAGCCACCTGTAAATATATATCACAGGGCATAATACTTCTCCATGGTAGCTCTCATCATAGTTTTAATTAAATCACTAACTTTAAAATTGTTTATTCTTGATTGCCTCAGATACTAACTACGTAAGCTCCGTGAGGGTCATGGCTGAGTTTTTCATTTTCATAGGATTGTAACAACAGTGACTAGCAGAGTAATTGAGCAAAATAGATGCTTAATCAATGCTTGTTTGACATTTATGTCCTACAGTTGAGGAATTAGAGGGGTAGGTAAGCTAACTGACTTGCAGTAGGTCACCAGGTTCATGGTAAGTAGAGCCACATTTAGAAGTCAGGATGAGTTACACCAGTCCCATTGAGGACTTACCCGCTAGGGCAGCGTCATGGCTGTGTGACTGGTCCACGGACGCATGGCCACCTCTCAGAAGGGGCCCCACACCCGGTTTAGAGCCAGCTGTGCTGTTTTGAAATCCTTAATCATCATTGAACGAGGGGGTCCACGTTTTCATTTTGCACTCGTGCCTAAAAATGATGCAGCCTATCTTGATCTTCAGGCTGCCTCATAATACAACCTTCAAAACAGATTCAAGGTGGGGCGCCTGGGTGGCTCAGTCGGTTGAACCTCCGGCTTCGGCTCAGGTCATGATCTCACGGTTCGTGGGTTCGAGCCCCGTGCCAGGCTCTGTGCTGACAGCTAGCTCAGAGCCTGAAGTGTGTCTTTGGATTCTGTGCCTCTCTCTCTGACCCTCCCCTGCTCATGCTGTCTCTCTCTCTCTCTCAAAAATAAATTTAAAAAAATTAAAAAAAAAAAAAACCAGATTCAAGGATCCTGGAGTGAGAATAGCCTTCTGCGGATGAATACAGCATGGAAGACTCTAGACTCCTATAAGAGCAGCAAAAGGAGAGGTCTCCTTCCCTTCAGCGATTCCCAGGACCATGAACATTCCACTCTCGGGAGCAGGCAGGGCCACAGGACAACAGCATTACTCTTGGGAGAGAGAATTAACATCTGCAGTTCCCACTGTCACAACGAATTGACGGCACAAGTGCTCTCTTCAGACCCCTGAGGCCATACCTGAAATTGTCACATTTATTTTTTATTTTATTTTTTTGAAATTGTAACATTTAAATAATAAATAACATTGAGCCACACAGGGAACTCAAAGCCAGCTCTAACAGCTGCTGCTGCGTCCTTCTGCTTTGGAGTCTGTCTCTTCCAGGATGTAAATGCTCCCTGATTTCCGAGGGCCTCCTTCTGCACAATTTCATCAGGGTTCACCTCTTAGAGCGTGCCCCATCTCCTGGTCTCCTGTGGAGTTCCAGACAAGGTAAATGCATAGATTAAACCGGAGTTGTTAACAACTGTTGACAGACCTGGGTTTGGAACAGTGGCCCAATTAATGAGCCTTCCAGTCTGTCCATTCCCTGCATGTCATCGGGCTACACACACTCCAGCCGACGCTCTCCACCCCAGAGACCTCCCAGAAGCTGACCAGTTCTGATATCTTCACAATGTGGGGGGTCATTAATCAGCTTATGGTATGAACTCCTACTGAAGTACAAGTTATCAAGGCAAAAGGGTAAGCTGAGTCATATATCATACTCATTGCTGGCACTCCAGTGGACGTTTATCACATGTTTTCTGGAATCTAGATTTTACGCTGATTGCAATGCTACAAAAAAAGGGAAGTGGGGGAGGATGGGAGGAAGAATTGGGCTCTCAACACATCCCCGAGGATTCAACTAACATCCTTTCCCCAGGTTGATCTTCCTCCCTGAATATCCATTGGAATCTCCAACAATTGCCTTTTCCTACCTACTCCCACCATGGTTTCCTATTCTCTTCTCATTTGCAGCAGAAGACAGTGGCTCTTCTTCCCCAGGGACAAGACAAGGCAATGGGTGGATCTTCTTGTAACTGTACACCCCCCCCCCATGCTAATGGAGATAATGTCACTTCTGAATGGAGATAATGTCACTGCTTCATCTCTGTTGGCTTCATACCAACATTTAAACACTTCAAGCTCTTCCAGTCTTGAAAACAAAAGCCAATCTTACCCATGGTGGCGACTATACCTCTTCCCCATAGTATACGGCCTTAACTCAATCTTTCATGGTCAAGTGCTCAAAAGATTTTGGACCTTTTGTACCACCCACCATCTGACGGTCCTCATCCTCCGTAAGTGCCTCACTAAGGTGACCTCCATGTGATTCAATACAGTGGATCCTTTCTGCTTTCATTCAATATTACTTCTGGGCAAAACGTGACACTGACAAGTATTCCCAGAAATATCTATTTTTTCCTTACTTTCCCTTACATTTCTCTTACCAGTATCTCAATCCTTTTATTGTTTTTTCTTGTTCTGCCTCTTCTACACTAATTTAAGCTGTTGGAATATTTCAGAACTCAGCACTAAGCATTCTTTCCTTGTTATTTTTTCCAGTTTATCATAGTACATCCACTCCTATGACTTCATTTACTCTTTATGCTAATAGCATAATATTTCAGCCAAATATAGTATTTCTGCCAAATGTTTTATTTCATAACCAACCTACCTCCATGGCCTAAGCCTGTACATAACCCTGACTTTTGACATGCCTGCTGAGGAGTCTTTTTAGACACCTAAAACTCAATGTGTCTAAACTGGGCTCATGGTATTTCTCCAAATATCTTTGCTTCTTTTGCCTCCAGAATTTCTTCTCTCAGTAAATGATGCCACCATCAATTCTAATGTTAAAACCAGAAATATGGAAGTGATTCTTGACTCTCTGGTACTACTTTAGCTCTCACTTTTTTTAATCTTTATTTTTTATTTATTTGAGAGAGAGAGAGAGAGAGAGAGAGAGAGAGAGAGAGAGAGAAGGAGGGGAAGAGAGAGAGGTAGACAGAGAACCCCAAGTAGGTTTAACATTGCCAGAACAGAGCCTGATGTGGGGCTTGAGTCCACAAACTGTGAGATCGTGACCTTTGCCAAATCAAGAGTCAGATGCTTAACCGACTGAGCCACCCAAACACCCCTCAGCCCTCACTTCTAATCATGAAGATTCTGACTTCGAAATATCTCTCAGAGGGATCTGTGTCTTCTCCATTCTTCTTCACCATCACCACCTTCAATGACAGCAGGGACATTGCCACTTCACCTCCTGCAATAGCCTCCCACTGGCATCTCTTACACACAGAACCCAACCCCTCGGATCTGTTCTTTGCTTAGAAACTAGATGGATGCTTTTCAGATGCTTATCACTGACCCTTCTGTTTAGAAGTCAACTCAATTTCACAGCATCATGTTATTGGTGATAAATGGTCTGAGATCCTAATCCAGACTGTAACTTCCCGTCTGACACCCACCCGGTGCCTGCCGTATCTGTGTCATTCCCATCCCCTATGTCCCAATCACAGTGGAAACTTGAATGTGGATGATCTACTCCACCTACCTACAGCCTTGGCCATGCTGTTTCATTTCCTTGAAAATCTCCTCTTCCTCATCTTCACCTGGTGACATCCCACTCATCTTAAGAGTGTGCCACTTAAATATCGCATTCTCAGACAATCCGTCCAATTGTTTTATACTGGCCCCCTGCTTTGTATTTTTACAGTTCTTTATACTTCTTATTTGAGTGCTTGCCATGACTAATTATTTGCATGACTTCTGCCTCACACCCACTACAGCTCTTAGCCAAAAGCTCCACGAGGCAGGGATTATATCTGTGTCTTCCATTTCTGTGAATCCTCCACTTGGCTTTGCAGCCTACACAGAGTGGGAATTTACTAAATCTTTGTAAAGTAAATGAATGGGCAAATGGAAACCGCAGGTATGAAAACCCTACTTCCGAAGACTTGGGCTGTCTTCAAGTCTGGGCCTTGAGCTCCTGGAAACAGCAAAGGGAGGATTACATCTGCCTAAGAAAAATGAAATATCTGCTTTCATAAAATTTTGTCAGCTGATGGCCCTAGATCTACACGTTATGGGTACACAACTCTGCTGAGAGACCTCTCCAAAGACGTGACTGCCATAAGTCTGCGTGGCTCAGACAGCCTCTGTGCCTGCGTGCAGGGTGAATTGCTTTGAATTACCTCTCTATGTGTCAAAAGGTAAATCCCGGGGCCTCACCGGCTCAGAACACACTGCATAGAGTCACACAGAGGCAGTGGGAGACAGTCTCCTTGTCCACTGTGTCCTCACTCATGGTGTGTATCTCAGTGAGCTACAGGAATTTTCAATTAATTTGCTCTTAATATTTTTTCTACTTTTTTGAGATTAACAGTAACAACAGCAATGTCACTTCCCAACTGCCCTAGCAATAAAATAAGGGTGGGTTTTTTTTTGGCTTAATAAGTAGAAATGCTCTGCTGCATGAGAACAGATGCTTGAAGCCCTTGTTCTTTCGTTACATTTTAGCATGTTATTTTTCTCCAGATCTTTCTTCCTAGGGCTAATTATATGTGCTGTGGGGTATTTTCAGCTTTAACTGTACCAACTTGTTACATGCTGGGGAAAAACTAATCGGGAAATATGGTATTTTACAGTATTGATTCACTTCCATAAAAAGGAAGGGCCCATGCAAGATATTTCCTGGCACTGAATATAAAATGTCTGTGCCTTCAAATCAGTAAACTATAAATTAATGAAATTATAGAGCTAGAATATGTGTGCCCATTAATTTAAATCACAAAGCTTATCTTGGGAAAGTGCTAATAAATATGCTTGACAGATATGAACCCTCAGATTAGTATCATTAAATAATAGAACACAGCAACATAACATTATTAACATGATGTTTTCATTTCTTCCACTTCCTGCTTGTTTTCCTTCTATTTAGTGGAATGCTGTTTGTTTATGGTCATTTCTTTTCCAGTCGTACTACTAAAAGCTCTGACAAAAATATTCCTCTCTCTACTTGTTTGTATCAGTGCTGCTCATATTCCTAAAGACACTTTTTAAAAAGAAAGGGAGTAGTGTTGACATTGACCCATGAGGCTTTATAGCACTCTCTTGCTTTTTCTCATTTCTAGAAAAAGTTCTGAAGCTATGCATGGTCTCAAGTAAGATTAGAACAGGCATTAGTCTGGTTTTACCCAGGAAGATTGAGAATCTTGAGACAATCTCTTTTAGCACCAAAAGCACTTAGAGTTTAATTATGTATTCTACTGCATTTTTTTTTGGCTTCATAGATAGAAGAAAAATGGACTGTAGGCAAGAGCAGGTTATTTATAAAAGCAACAGAGGAAAAAATATAATTGTGTTGGATTTATGATTACCCCAGCAATAAAGAATTGCTAATAGGAATTAGATACCATTGTCAGCTATTCTGCTGACAAATCTTAATACATATTAAGGAAAAAACGTAGAGAAAATACAGGTATTCTGGAAGGATTCAGAGGATGTATCCTTCTTTCTCCCCATTATCAATAAGAATATCTCTGGCTCACCTGTTGAAATGGCTGTGGGAGGCAATAGATTCCTGGGTATGAGAGAGATCTTTAGCTCTAGGGATTGAGGAATTCCTAGGAAGAGACTTGCAAAGGGCCCTCCTGCCTTGGGCTTTGTGATATCCCAGTAAGAGAGCCCCTGAGAAAAATGATGGGGACTATCAGAAAGGATGTGGCCTACAGAAATCTGTAGAGCTCTGGGGACCTGAAGGGCACAACATTGGACCTGTGTGTGTGTCTGTGTGTGTGTGTGTGTGTGTGTGCACGTGTGTGTGTATGCCTGGATGGACCTGGTCTCCTCAGCCTTTAAAAGAAAAGGCAGAGCTGACAAGTGAACTGAGCCCTGCTTCTGAGATTGGCTGTGGATGAGAAAACCAGGTAGGAATTTTCCTGCTGCCTGCCTATTAGCATACCTTCAGCCTACAGAAGTAGATGGTGATTCACCTTCCGTTCTTTCTGAGAACCCATGCCCTTGGGGTGCTTTCACAACCAAAGATGGTATATGGAGACAACCCAAGGGAAATAATCACCCATCTAAACAGGGATCTAAACACCCAGCAAAGGAAAGGCAGCCAGAATGGGCACCATCTCAAAAGAAGCCTCTGGAGAAGCAGTTGAGCACTCAGACAACACCACGTATAATAATGACACGGTAAAGGACACTGTGAAGTTTCCAGTTCAACACAAAGCAAGGCTTTCTAAAATAAAAACTAAGTACTTGAAGTAGAAAATTCAGAAGATGACTTGAACTATGGAATGATTTGTTGTTAAGATTAGGGGAGTGGAAGACAGAGGGGAGGAATATTATTTCAAAGTATAGAACAAAGACATGAAAGGGGAGAAAATTTGAAGACAAAGATATCGGATCTAGGGAATAGATTTCACAAACTCTGTCTACAAATCTTAAGAATTTCCGAAGGGAAAAAAAAGGAAACTGATGGGAAATATACAGGACCAAACTCTACTAATGACGAGAATGTTTCTCTGAGATAAAAGACTGACTTCTACAAAATGGAAAATTACATGAAGTTTCTGAAAATAGTAATGAGAAAATCATATACTAGTAAGAAGATTGAACTCTTGAGGATAAAGGGAAAAAAGAGGATTTTTTTTTAATCAATTTTATTCATCATCTGTCTAGTAACTTGGTACGGGATAGAATGGTAAACCATTTTCATCAACTGTGGCTGTGACATTTAAATACTGATTTATACAACTTTATGAGATCTTTCTCTTTATGCATTTGTTCCACAATTTCACAAGCAAATGTATTATTTATTCGCCAAGAACAGTGATTAAAGAATATTATATTGTACTGATCTAACTTGTAAATTCCTTACCTGAGAGCACTTTAAGTTCTATCTCACTGCATTGGTGGAAAAAGTCTCCCTGAATTTATAATATATATCTTTTGTTCAAATGCATTAAATGGTTTAATAAAAGGAAGTGAAATGTCTCCAAAAAGTTTAACTTTTCACATACACAGCTTCCAATTCTCATGTAGAAATTAAATTGCTCTCCTAAGGCAACACCGTGCAGAGTGTTTATATGGATTATTTCAGCCACTTACCACTTTAAAGAGAAATGACAACCTGAAATTATAGCAGAGATGGTTTTAAAACCAGAGCAATGACGGCGGTGGTAAGACTGCCGGATGCTGTGGGTGCAGCCATAATTCTTTCTTTCATGGGGCTATTTGCATAATAGTAAGACATCGAGTACTTTTTATTAGAATTCAAAAGGATTTGAAAAATAAATAGTACAAAAGGATAGTATTTTACAACATCTTATATACTATAGTAAACAAAAATGAGATATGAGTGTAAAATTAATGTCCTGGAATCATAACCCATTATCTTCAAAGTGAGAAGTTGCTTCTAATCTTCCTTCTGTTTTCCCTGAAGCCTGACCTCAGCCCCCACAACAGAATTCCAGGTAAACACAGCATGATCTCCTCATCTTCCCCTCTCTGCCTGCATGGATTTGGGACATCAGCCTTATTTCCCTGCACACACCCTTCCTTTTATAAAAGGAGAACAGTCCTATGTAATGTGAAGATTATTAGAGACAGTGCCTATACGGCACTTACTATAAAACCTGGTACTTTATAAGTGATATAAAAATATTAATGGTGATCACAACTGATGTCATTTTTTTTTTTACATACATGGAAAAGGGGACAAATCCAAGGAATTTAGAAGTAGACATACCGGGTCCCAATTCTTCTCTACTTCTCATTATGTTCGTAGTTTTGTGAAAATTAGTTATTTTTTCTCAGTCTCCATTTCCTTATCAGCAAATGACAGGCTGATGACTCTGTTTCATTATTGGGTTGGGATTAAGAGAGATTAAGAGTAGAAACCACCTAACAGCAATCAGGCAAACCGAAATGAATAAATGTTTCTTTTCTTTCTCTTTATTCACCCAGAACTGCTTAACAATGTATGTTCTGACACATTATGAAATTAATGAAGAAAAAGATTGGTAAAGATGGCATTCTTATATAAAACATATATATATATGTATAATTATATATATATATATATATATAAACATTCACACATTTGCATATAATCAGGCCTTGCTCTAACAACAAACTGCTATAGGAAAACATGCATTTATAAAAGAAAGCCCCAAATGACAAAATTATCAAAGGAAATATTTTGCAGAAAGAATATACACTTTAAGTATCCCCTTCTTGATGTTCAGTTGTTGTTTTACACATGTCAAGGTCAAAGATGGCATGAGAGTCCCTTTCTGAAATTGATAATCACCCTGTTTTTTACATTTAACTCATGTCATAAATAAGAAGTCGATCCCTGTTACCATATTACATGACAGTCTTCATCCCGTTCACTCCACAGACTTGTGGCAACAAGAGGAACATTATATTTAACATTTGTTGTTCAAATAAGCATTAACATTTTATAAATTCTTTGGAATATGGTATCTAATAAAGTAGATAGTGTTACTAATGTTAATGCTTATTTTTGAGCACTTATTACACTTGTCATAAATATTTTCAGACCATGTAAAGCATTTTTACTTTATAATTTGCCATAGAAAATGCCTTCACTGAGATTAATTAAATACTTCAAATTTTTATGTTTTTACAACTTAACAGGTGGAAGAAAACTTTAAAAAGTTTTTCAAGTCTCTCACGGCTCAACACCAACCTTCGACAAAGCACCCTTTGCCCCCAGATCTCTGGTACAAATGTAACCAAATTGTGCTAGGCCAAACATTTTAAAGCCACTTTCTACTTCGCTAGCCTAGCCAGAGATGTCTCAAGAACAACACAAATGTTTTTTTTTTTAAGTTTTATTTTCTTTTATTTTATTATTTTTAGAGAGAAAGAGAGAGAAGGGCAGAGGGAGAGAGAGAGACGGAATCTCAAGCAGGTTCCATGGCCAACACAGAGCCTGACGCGGGGCTTAGTCCCATGACCCTGAGATCGTGACCTGAGCCGGAATCAAGAGTTGGATGCTTAACCGACTGAGTCACCAAGGTACCTTAACACGGATGGTTTCTAAGGGCATAGAGAAAAATGTGAAATGTCAATCAGTATATTATTGTGTGAAATAAATATTAAGAATAGTGAGCTATACTCACGATAGTCTGATCACTGGAGAACTCCATTGTGTCTAAAGGAGAAAAGCTGATGATAGGGAGCCATTAACTCCCTATCCTACCCAATTAGGGAGATGGTGGTGGAGGCAACAGATTGTCACAAGAACCCCTAATAGCCCACAGCAACTTACAGAAGCCACCAGAAAAAGGAGCTCCAGCAGCACCCAAGCCAAGGTTTTCACTGCTTGGTGATGAGAACAGAGGTGATAGGCAAGGCTCATTTGGATCCCCGGATACCTCTCTCATCCATGCTGGTCACAACTACATCTATGGAAGAAACCAAGTTTAACGCAGTGATGAAAATGCTGACAGAATAATTATTTATTTTAATGTTACAAATTTATGTTTTTTTAATTTTTTATTTAAATTCTAGTTAGTTGGGGCGCCTGGGTGGCTCAGTCAGTTAAGCATCCGACTTTGGTTCAGGTCATGATCTCACGGTTCGTGGGTTGGAGCCCCGCGTCAGGCTCTGTGCTGACAGTTAGCTCAGAGCCTCCTGGAGCCTGTCTCCGGATTCTGTGTCTCCCTCTCTCTCTGACTTTCCCCTGCTCATGCTGTCTCTTTCTCTCTCTCTCTCTCAAAAATAAATTTTAAAAACATAAAAAATACTTTTAAAAATAAATAAATAAATAAATAAATTCTAGTTAGTAAACATTTAGTGTAATATTGGTTTCAGGATTTAGTGATTCATCAGAATTTAGTGATTCATAGGATTTGGTGATTCATCACTTACGTATAACAGCCAGTGCTCAACACAAACGCCCTCCTTAGTACCCATCACCCATTTAATTCATCCTCCACCCACCTTCCTCCATCAACCCTCAGTTTGTTCTCTACAGTTAGGTGTCTCTTACGGTTTGCTTTGCTCTCTTTTTTCCCCTTCCTGTATATTCATCTCTTTTGTGTCTTAAATTCCACACATGAGTGAAATCATATGGTATTTGTCTTTCTCTGACAGGCTTGTTTCATTTATCTTAATATGCTCTAGCTCCAACCATGTCTTTGCAAATGGCAAGACTCCATTCCTTTTGATGGCTGAGTAATATCCCATTGTATATATTTACTATATCTTTATCCATTCATAAGTTGATGGACATTTGGACTCTTTCCATAATTTGGCTATTGTTAATAATGCTGCTATAAACTTTGGGGTGCATATGCCACTTCAAATCAGCATTTTGTATTCTTTGGGTAAATACCTAGTATTGCAATTGCTCGGTTGTGGGGTAGCTCTATTTTTAATTTTTTGAGGAACCTCCACACTGTTTTTTGGAGTTGCTGCACCAGGTGCATTCCCACCAACAGTGCAGAAGTGTTCCCCTTTCCCCACATCCTTGCCAACAGCTATTGTTTCCTGTGTTGTTAATTTTAGCCATTCTGACAGGTGTGAGGTGGTATCTCTTTGTGGTTTTGATTTGTATTTCCCTGATGATAAGTGATGTTGAGCATCTTTTCATGTGTCTGTTGGCCATCTGGATGTCTTCCTTGGAAAAATGTCTATTCATGTCTTCTGCCCATTTCTTAACTGGGGTGTTTGAGTTTTTGGGTGTTGAGTTTGATAGGTTCTGTATAGATTTTGGATACTAACCCTTAATCAGATCAGTCATTTGCAAATTTCTTCTCCTATTCCATAGGGTGACTTTTTGTTCTGTTGATTGTTTCCTTCCCTGAGCAGAAGCTTTTTATCTTGAAGATGTCCTAATAGTTCATGTTTGCTTTTTATTTCCCTTGCCTTGAATGGCATGTCTAGTAAGAAGTTGCTGTGGCCAAGGTCAAAGAGGTTGCTGCCTGTGTTCTCTTCTAAGATTTTGATGGTATCCCATTTCCCATTTAGGTGTTTCATCCATTTTGAATTTACTTTTGTGTATGGAGTAATAAATTGGTCCAATTTCATTCTTTTGGATATTGGATATGGATGTGTGTGCATGTGTGCATGTGTGTATAAACACCAAAATATATTTTTTTTAAATTTTGAAGAAAAACATGTGGAGCATTACATTGCAAATAAAGCTAGCTAAATAAAGGCATTTATTTTATCTAAAAAGATACCCCTAAAAATTAGTAATAATAGTTTCCTCTGTGTAGGAATCAAGACCAGAGTGCACTATATTTCATTGTATATCCTTTTTTTTCTTCCAAGATTTTATTTAAATTCGTTTGTTAACATGCAGTGTAATATTAGTTTTAAGTATAGAATTTAGTGATTCAACACTTACATACAACACTTGGTGCTCATCACGAGTGCCCTCCTTAATCCCCATCACCCATTTAACCCATCCCCTTCCCACCTCTCCTCCAGTAAACCTCTGTTGTTCTCTATAGTTAAGAGTCTGTCTCTTGATTTTCCTCTCTTTCTCTCCCCTATGTTCATTTGTTTCTTCAACATCATTCATAATCAGGGAAATACAAATCAAAACCATGATGAGATCCACCTCACACCTGTCAGAATAGCTAAAATTAACAACACAGGAAACAATAGCTATTGGTGAGGGTGTGGAGAAACGGGAACCCTCTTACACTGTTGGTGGGAATGCAAACTGGTGCAGCCACTCTGGTAAACAGTGGGGGTTCCTCAAAAAGTTAAAAATAGAACTATCCTATGGCCCAGCAATTGAACTACTAGGTATTTACCCAAAGGATACAAAAATACTGATTCAAAGGAGAGTATGCACCCTGATGTTTATAGCAGTGTTATCAACAATAGCCGAACTATGGAAAGAGCCCAAATGTCCATTGGCTGATGAATGCATAAAAAAGATGTGATAAATAAATATATATATATGAATATTTAAATATATATGTAAAGGAATCCAAAGGAATATTGGATTTTTACTTTGTGCAAAAGGCCCATTTGCTGAGGAAATTTCTATTGCCCATATCATAATTGAAGCCATAACTACTAATTCATAATCAACTAATGTGGCCAAGATAGCAGCATGGCTTTTCTATAAAGTTATTCCGAGCACTGAATTATTATATTTTCTTATGAATATATCAAAAGATATTCATTGATAAGGCTCTTGCTGCTCTTAAAATATTATTTTTCTTCTTTTTTTTTTAAACTAGTTTAACCCCCAGTTTAGGTCAGCAATTTAATCATGGTGTGTGGAATAGTTACACTGACATCTTCAGAAGGAAGGCAATTAAGTAAAATGGCAAGAAAATGCCCATCAGTGAGGAAAACAAAACTGGAAAGACAAATTAGAAATAATTATCAGAATGCCTCCATTTGGGGGCCATTTCCTGGTACTGCCAAGCAAAATTCTTCAGCACGCTGAGAAGCTTAGCACAATGAAACTAAATGAAAAGTGTCAAGAAGCCCTCAGAGAGTGCTTTCATGAGAATCACATCAGAATTTGCAAGCTTCCTCAAGTAAGTCTGCACTTATCAGTTCTACTAGGGGGATCCGTAGCAAAAACTGTCTTTTATGCGGCAGGCTGGAGTCATGGTTGGAAGGGTGATCTCTGCAGTAGGACTGCCGGGTTCCAGCCCCAGCCCTGCCACGTCTCCCTGCAGGACTGTGAACAATTTCTCAAATGATCCATACCTGTTTCCTCATCTCTTAAATTCAGATAATGGTAGCAGATTCCTTGCAGAGTTGTTGAGAAGACCACGTGGTTAATATGCCTAATGTACTTAGAACCACGCTAACCATCGATGATTATTCGGGTATTGGTATTATTATTCTACCTGCCAGTTAAAATATTTATGGAATTGTCATGCATATATCACTCTAACATGCAGAAACAGCAAGTTTTAAAAAAAACTCACTAATGTATCATCAGAAACCTGTGTTTCATTCTGCAGTAATCACTTACTGGGTATGTGACCTTGGGCATGTCACTTAATCTCTCTCTCAGTGATGATGTCTAACCTCTCGGCTGAAAAATGGAGCCAATTCATCTGATTGTTTTGAAAAGCAGATGCAATTTTACATAAAAAGTAAGTACTGATACCAGACCATTAAGCGCATGTAAAAATAGTGGTGATGACAGGAGAAAGTGTAACACTAGGAATGAGTAGGAATAGTAATTTATGTTAATCACAGAGAAAAAAGCAAAGCACAGGAACTTCAAGAAAGAAAAAAGAATATTTCCTAAGTCATGATGTTATCATTCAGTTCTATTTTTCTCAAAGTATTTAAAAAGTGTCCATATGCTTTTTTTCATGTGTTTTAAACATTTGCATGAAGGATATCATGCTATACATAACCTTTTGCAAATTTTTTTACAGTTAGGGTGACATTTTTTAAGATTTATTCAACTTGATATATGCAGGCCTCATTCATTTATTTTAAATTGCAAATAGAATTCCATTGTATTAATTTATTTATTTCTGAACTTGCTGAGGGACAGATTTTATTTTTCTATTACAAACTGCACTGCAATGAGTATGCTCTCTCATACAAGGATCTTCTGCACTTGTGTAAGAATTTTCTCATGAGTCAATTCCAAGGAGTGGGATTGCTGGATTGTAGGGCATATGTACCCACAGTTGTATTGAATTTTATCAAATCGCTCCCTGGAGTGGTCATGTGCCTTATTGAGAATAGCAAGCAGACATATTTTATAGTTCTGTGATTTTTTCCCTGTATTTTTATCCTTAAGTAAAAGGTCACTGTCAAGGACACAGAGTGACATTTTAAGAGAACCAATAAAGGATGGCAAAGCAAGGAATGATGAATCAGAGAGGAGCTGTTATCACAGATACACCTGAATGGGCATGATTAGGGAGGCACTCCCCCTTTCAGGGTTCCAAAAGGTCACCTGAAAGGAGCTGTGTCTTCCATGGGGAAAGAGAGCCAACCTTCAACAGGAAAAGAACCTGGGACCTGGGTACCCCAGCTTCACTTTTCACCATCCTACAAACACCTGATAGCGTCTTTGGCCAAACCTGATAAGAAGCTAGAGAGAAGACATTGTTGCAAAACTCTAAAAGTCAGCAGCCTCTACCCAATGTGGGTATGTAGCTAGGAGATCCAAGCTATCCAGGGCATAAATCTCTTATTTATTGCAAGCATTTTTATCCTTTTAAAAAGTCTCACAGATATCCTTTTTTGCCAATGACTTTGCGGCGGATATGTAGATCAACAATGAGGATTTGCTATGTCTCCAGAAACGTTATTTTAAAAATATAAATATGTACCAAAAGGTCCTTGGATATCTAGAAAAACATTAAGACTATCTGATTAAATAAACACTCAACACCAGCTACTTTTTAAAAAAATCGTACTTACTGGGTAAAATGTGCATGAAGGGACAGAAGGAAGTCACACCATCAGAGAATGGGAAGCAAGACCCAACTGGTCATACTCCCTCAAGGGCATTATAACTGAAACTAGACCTTTTTATTTGCTTTTTTAAAACATAATATCTTGGCAATCTGAGACTGATTATTGGTTTTACTGACTTATTTGGTCTTGGAGACATATTCAAGTATTAAGCATAGTTGTAGCCAGATCTTGTTAAGACTGAAAATTATATCTAATGCATTTATAATCTAAGCCAAAACACACAGAATGTCTAAACTTAAATATATGTATAATGGCTTTCATCTTACTTTTATAGAAGTTGATGTAAAATCAACAATATTTGTACAATATTTATAAAATAAATGTACACATTTATTGTAATGTGCATTTGAACTAAGGAGAGAAAACGAGTGGTTTGATCTTACGGTTATTGTGCATTCTTTAAAATATATCCTTAAAATAATCATCCATGTTGGAAGACCCATTTAATAACTAAGTTATTCGCATACTTATTCTTAAAGTGGAAATGGGAGTTAGTCCAGTCATTCAAGAGAATAATTTGATAATACTTACAACTGCTATAAAATAGGTGCAAACTTAAACTCACTACTAGTTTAACTTCTAGGAATTTCTCCTAAGAAAACAATTAGATATTTAGACCAACATTTATGTAAAGAATTATCTGTCCCTTGAGAAAATGGATGAAAAATTTCAAAGAAATCATGCAAGAGAATTTTCCAGGGCTGAAAGCCAACTCCAATGGTCAAACTGAAAGACATACCAAGGAGGACGAATACTGAATACCCACACCTACACATGCCATGAATATTCACAGCTTCACAGATAAAAAATAAAATCCAAAAAGGGCCCAGGGAGGAAAAGGTGCTGTCACCTTCAAAAAAATGAGAGTCAGGCTTGCTTCACACTTCTCATTAGAAAATACCAAATGGAAAGAAAGTTTGAAAATCCTGAGGAAATGTAACTCTGAACTTATTATTATCTACAAAACTAAAGTTCAACTCAAATGCAAGAATAAGTGAATGAGAGCCCAGACAGATGCCTAGTCTCAACCTCCTGACACGCAGAACCTTGAGTACCATTTCAGAAGAAGAATGAGTAAAATACCAAACATCCACTTTCAGCTGGGAATGAGTTAGAAAATCCAGAGACATCTGAGTTTATTTGGAAATGACCAGGTTAACTTTTCCATCATCACGGACAATCAGAATTCACAAGGGATGTTAAATTCTAAGGTGTAAGAGTTATTTTTTTTCTTTTTTTATACCTCTGAGTATGTGGCTTGTGAAATCCATAGCTATTAATATAACCGTTGCTTATAGCAATTATTTCAGAATGCTTACGGTCTGCCAGATACTTTGCTAAATCCCCTACATAATCACGTCAAATCCTCATAAATTTTATGGGGTTTGGGTATTATCATGTCCATTTCACGGAGACACACTAAGGTCCAGGGAAATTAAGTGCTTTTCCTAAAGTCACACATTCAGCAAGTGGTAAAGTTGGAATTATAACCAGATTTTTGTGACTCTCAAACCCCTCATCTTGAACATCAGTGCGAAACCTAGCTAAGGTCTAATTGATTATCCTCAAGAAATAATACAGATACCTTTCTTGACCTCCCAGCAAGTCAGTGCTCTCTCTAATATTTACAGTTTTTGTTGACAAAAATAATTAAAATCTTTTCAATCCTGTAACTCCAGAACCTTCTGGGTATTGTCGTTTTAAATTCTCTCCCTGGAGCTACATGACTCATCTCTTCAAAATCTCTTCTTTGCTGAAACCTAGGGGAGAGAAAGACTGTTTTTAATTAGACCCAGAACTCCCTGCTCTCTGCTGATAAGATTGGGGAATAAGTACCTGTGTAGGGGCATTCAGAGTTGGCTAAATTCACACCCACGGGCACCTTCCACTGCCAAAACCTTCCCCCAAATCCTGGCAGAATGCTTGAAGGACAATTGTTAAGTATTAGCGGGGAAAACATGCTGAAAGGATATTTCGGCGAAAGAGAAATATTGTTCTTTTCTACTAATAAAAGCAAACACTAAACTTCATGGAGCCAAAATATGTCTAACATTGATTGTAGTCCACTCCTGGCTTTCATCCTTTTTAAAAAAAAAAAATTGTAATGTTTATTTACTTTTGAGAGAGAGACAGAGACAGAGCGTGAGTTGGAGAGGTGCAGAAAGAGAGGGAGACACATTATCTGAAGCAGGCTCCAGGCTCTGAATTGTCAGCACAGAGCCTGACAAGGGGCTTGAACTCAACACCTGAGCTGAAGTTGGCTGCCTAACCAACTGAGCCACCCAGGCGCCCCCTGGCTTTCATCTTCATGAGCTATTTATCTTCCATGAACTTTTAGAAATGATTAGACCACATTTTCGTCCATTTTTTACCCACTTCTCTGAACTCAAACCCCACCCTCAACTTGGTATAGGAGACATGGGCAGTTCTATAAGGATTTCCTTTACACTGCACAAGCTCAGTGCCAGAGGCATTTTGAAGCCCAGGTTCACTGCTAAACTAAATGCAGTCTTGGTGCCTCAATACCGAGTTGAATCCACAGCCAAAGGTTGCTTGGTCCCTGTCCATTGTATTATCTATTTGTTTTTAACTTAGGGCATTTAATTTTGCCCCTGCCTATAAATAAACTAATATTATAAACAAATGCACGTTGAAGAACGTTTGTTACAAAGAAAGAACAATTTGTGTTTTCTGATTTACTTCATTCCATTTACTTAAATTTTCAAAGCATGTGTCAAAGACCATCAGCTTGATGATTTTTAGTAGCGCTTCTTTTCTGTTCCCTAACTCTCTGTTAAGGAGAACCTTACAATTCTTTCTACTGCTTCTGGGTTTGTTTACTTTTATATTTTCTCTAATACTTATAGTCACTGATTGGGAAGCAGATTGAACTCCCTTTCACTCGGGCAGGAACCATTTGGTCCCGTCATGTTCTTAGAGTTGACATACAATGTTACATTAGTTGCAGGTGCACAACATAGTGATTCAACACGTGTATACATTATGCTATGTTCACGCAAGTGTAGGTACCTCTTGCAGCCACTTGTTAATGCATCTGCAGGACTACTTTCAAAGAAATGTCTGAAGTTTCCACAAGTCTTCCATGTGCTCTGAAAGAAGACCAGTAAAGAATTTGCCTCCCTACCACTTCCCCTTTCTTCCTCCCCTGGCCTTCATTCACCTTTCCAGCTAGATTCTCTTCTGTGACGTAGGACTCTGGCCTCTAGGAGTTTCCCAATTGTCCAGCAGCATCACCTCTTCATTAAATATTACTCTTTTTGCCCATCGGTCGCATCTCAAATATTAATGGAGCACCGACTGAGTGCCCAGCACCCGTGTAGGTATCAGAGATGAAAGAATATCTCTCTCCCTTATAGGTCATACATTTCAGTAAAGGGTGCTGGAAAATATTTAAAACAAACTTTCTTTATCACTCCAGAAAATCTCTCCACAAAAGTAAAAGAGAAAGAAAACACTTTTATTACTGAATAACCATTAAACTACAGTGTGGTGTTCCATCACAGTCAATCCACTAAAGTCATTACAATGACAGAAATCTCATATTCTTACCCTGAAAAGCAGATACAGCCCATATGTACATGTTCACAAGATAAATAATAACCAGTCCTCAAGTAAGATGCAATAAAAGCATCACTTGTCATATAATTTACCCTAAATTTACTTGGTAATTGGGAGAGTCACCTGTGTTTGCTAATGCTTTTTAAAAAATAACGTTCTTGGGGCGCCTGGGTGGCTTAACCGTGGGTTAAGCATTCAACTCTTGACATAGGCTCAGGGCTTCATCTCTGCTCAGGTTTTGATCTCACAATTCATAGATTGAGCCTCATGTTGGGCTCTATGCTGGCAACATGGAGCCTTGAGATTCTCTCTCTCCTTCTCTCTCTGTCCCTCTCATGCTTGCTCTCGTTCTCAAACTAAATAAACATTTTTAAAAAATAGTTAAAAAATAATGTTCTCATATTTCTATGACCTGAAGTGGTTTGCAACTTGGATTTAGGCACCAGCTGAAGTTAAGCATCCTGGCTTCCCAGACAACTAGGGGAAAAGGGCACTATCTTCCTTGATGATTATATTTCAAAGAGATGACTCCCAGGTCCTTAAGAAAACCTTCCTAAGTCTTAAATTGGCAGGATACTTATTTAGCTTTTAAAAAGATTTATAGGGCACGTGTGTGGCTCAGTCAGTTGAATATCCGACTTCAGCTCAGGTCATGATCTCACAGTTCATGAGTTTGAGCCCTATTCAGGCTCTCTGCTGTCAGTACAAATCCCACTTTGGATCCTCTGTCCTCTCTCTGCCCATCCCTCACTCTCTCTTTCTCTCAAAAATAAAAAATAAAAAAATTAAACATTAAAAAAGTATTTACATACATTTCAAAGAGGCAGGGAAAGAGCTTACACGTTTTCTAAAGTAAATGCTTTAAGAAAAGGGGAAGTCTCTTCCCTTATTTTCAACAGAGAGAATTAAGTTTCTTATGTTTAATGTGTATTTGCTCTGTAAAGGGAGATAAGCAGATTAAAAAATGAATAAACATATTTAAACATAACAATTTCAAACATAACAATTTTTTATAACGTGTTATAAAAAATTAAGTAAGTTAATGCATTTAGGAGGTACTTTAGGTAAGCATCAAGAGTGTACTGTCGTAGGAGGTGACATTGACCAGAGACCTGAAAATTCCAAGTAGTGTAAGTACCAAACCTTGAAAGAGCAACAGGATTGAGTTGTTCAATGGAAATAAATGGGTGAAAATTAGTGGAGTGGAGTGGAATGAGGGAGAGGAGCCGAATAAAGGAGGAGAGGAAGATTGGGAAAGATCCTGAAAACCTCATAGGTCTTCAAATGGCTCTGAGATTTTATTCCTGTTGTGTGAGAGTTTTTCAGGTAGAGGAATTACATGATCTACTTTGTGCTTGAGAAAGATGCCTGGCTGCTGTGTAGCAGATTACATGCTCAGAATCTGTGATGGTCTTTGTAGAGACATGTTGAGAAAGAGTGGGGGCAGCAAATAGATAAGGTGCATTTGTGGAATTCCAAACAAGCAACAAGTCTGCGAGGACCATTGCGGCAGTAGAGGCACCCAGCATAGTGATAAGTTTGCCATATAATTAGCATCAGAGAACTCATTGATGAACTGGATGTGTCCTGCATCATGCAAGGAATGAGGGAAATAATGGAATTAAGCCTGATTTCAAGACTTCTGGTCTACAAAACATGGAGGTAATGGCACCATTTAGTAAAATGGCGCACACTTCAAGTGAGCTCCATTGAGAGAAGTTTGGTGTGTGTGTTAGGCATTCAAGCGGCAATACTGAGTGGTCAAAGCATCTGCAGCTATGAGGGGAGTGTGCATTTGTATTTCCTGCCCCACCTTTGTTGTGATTTAATACTCCCAGTGGCCATTGCTAACCCTGCTGGACACCTATGCACTCCAGGTATCCAGGTTACAGAATATTCTGTTGCCTATAGGTGGTGGACGAATCTCTATTTTTGCTGTTACCTTCCTTTTATCAGGTTCAAAGGCGATGTTTTATGTGCTTTCTTGTACTGACACACCTGAATCATAACCAGTAATCCAAGTCAGCACCACTCCCTCCTGCTCATTGTAGTTTCTGCCTGAATCAGGCTTGTTTGGCCTGATCTCTTTTTCTTCTTGGCACATTTTTTCATGCTAAGTTCCTGTACAAGGCACATCCGGGCTCAGCTGGATCTCTTTCCTGTGTATCATGAGACTAAATCATGGATTTGGCAGAGTTGAAGTCCTTCTGGGGATGAATATATTTCCAAGGGTTATGACCATTCAGGTTGTGGGCTGAACTCAGTCTGTGGGGTCGTAGGCTTGCATTCTGTTTCCCAGCTGGCTAAACAGCCTGAAGCCACTCTCTGCTTCTAGAGGTAGCTCAGCTCACATGGCTTAGTGTGTGTTCCTGTCCTCCATCTTCAAGAGCCAGCCATGAGTCCTTCTCATCCTTTCAATCTCTTTGACATCTCCTTTGGCTTCCTCTCTTCTCTGCTTACTTCTTCTGATACCCTCTTTGGTAACCAGCCAGAGAATATTCCCTGCCTTGAAGGTCTTATGTGATAAGATTGGGTGTACCTTGATCATCCCCAGTACTCTCTCTATCAAGAACCTTTACATAGTAACCTTAATTCTACCTGCAAAATCCCTTCAAAGGGATTAGATTCATGTTTAATTGAATAACTAGAGAATGGAAATTTCAGGGGAAAATCATTGGAGTCCTGCCTATCCAGTTCCTCGGTTTTAAAGGGTCCTTTCACAATCTATTATACACTCTCAGAGGGCAAACTGGTTAAGAACAAAGAGCACCTGCCACCCGGCCTATAAATGAAGTATCTTGATTTGCCAACATCATTTATTTCATATTAAAGAGTATCTTCTGTTATGTATGTTTCCTTGAAATCGCCCACCCTACAAATGGGAGTTACTAAGAAAGGAGTCTCATAAGCTTTGAGAACAGATTGATTAATCTGATTTAGATGAATTGAGTAGTTTTGATTTATTGCTGATATTTTTAGAGTCACCGATACTAGGCCTATGTGATATATAGCAAAGGGCAAGGGTACACAGAAGGGAGGTAGAGAAAAGGCAAAATGTGCTTAGGTTTCTGCTTCAACAGTGAATGGCTGTTGATGGCTTTGATGGCTGAAAGGTAAAGGGCTTAGCAAATTCCCACAGATCTGTGAGTTCCAGCTGTGCAATCACCTTTTGAAACGATGAACCACTGCAAACATGGTATTCAGAAATCCCACAGAACGTACTTACTCCCCTTCATCCTAGTCTTTCCAAACTCTTTTTGAAATGAAAGCAAGTACCAAAGTCTGATCAAGAGAGCTGCCAACTCATTTGAGTGAACTTTTACCCAGGCTTTACTAAATCTCAAGCAGTATCTTGAAATTGTCTTAAAGCTCCAGATCATTCCAGGAGGGCAGGGGGAAGTCTGCACTAAAAACAGAAATAATACCTAGTGACAGCTGGCCCATGCAATTGCCAGGTCTGGATGACCACACCAACCTCTCTCTCCTTCCATATTTCTAGAGAAGCCAGACAATTCCCCCGACAGTGCCAGCAGTAGTCAGGTTTGAGAAGAGGCAAGAGAATGCCAAGGGTAAATAGTTAAATAATTTTAACTCTTACTGATATTAAAAATACAATGAACATGTTGGCTTATTGCATTTTCATTTTTACAAGACATTTATTTACTTGTTAATAGGCAGGAAAGAGATATGCTGTCCTTTGCCATAAGCATTCGGTGGATTGTGTAATTATTAGGTGAAGGTCTTCCCCTCTCCCACCTCATGACAAAAGTTTCAGAGTCACTCATATACTATGGATTTGTAATCGAAGCTCAGGGAGAGCTTGGTGTTTCCACATGAAGATAAAATTCATCAGAAAAAAAAACAAAACAAAACCCAAGTGCTTTGTGTACTTCTGATCCTCACTGTTTATTTTCTCTTTTGCCTCCCTCAACATTTGTGCTTAAGAATTTTGACAGGTAAGTAAAAAGAAGCAATCCGAAGGGGTACGTAAATGTGCCTCTGCAATAGATGTAGACATGATAGAGGTTATTCTCTGGGGATTTTGCTGAGATGAAATTATAAGTGAACTTATTCCTCATCTGGGAAGAGAGAAGACGCAAGTAAAACAAGAGCAATGAAAGAAGGCTGGGTTGTTTGGTCGCTTTATATTACTTTATTTTTGTTTTCAGCTCCTGATTCTCATCCTCGGCCCTAGAGACAATTACATGGCTCTTCTTGAGAAAGACAGAAGTGAGACCTAGGAATATTCACTTTGTTTTGTTGTGTTTTGTCTTGAGAAAGGCAGACTACTATATGAAATGCTGCATTTGGATATGTCTGGAGTCTTGGAAGCATGACTCGCCTATGTTCTCCTGCAAACGGACCCTGAGAGCTTGTTTGGAGACTCTCGCAGGGGAATGCAGCTACTGGTATGCCCTTGACCAACGAATGGTCTTGCTCTAGGGGAAAGTCATCCTCTGTGACCAGGTGTGCAGCTTGTGGGGGGAACACATATGGAGCAGTAAAGGAGGAAGGGGACACCTGCCTCTTCAGTCAGATCAGCTGAATCAACCCTGGTCATCAATGGGGAGACAGATGTCACAGCCAGATTACCCTCACATCCTAGGAATACTCATTTTAATGTCTGCACTTGTAAAATACCTGGACACACATCACCCATAGAGAGTAGAGCACAGTCACCACCCGCTGTATTCACATGCAGAGGAGACTTGACATTGCCTAATATCCATTTCCTTCTTCTTATCACTGGCATAGAACCTTCAGGATCTGAATCTACCAAACCCTAAATAATCTTGGAGTTGAGGTTTATCAACTCAGGCGAGAAGATTCCATTCTAAAACGCAGGCAGGGAGTATTACATATCCTCACGATCTTTACATGCAGTTCCAAATGCAAGATTATAAGAAATGACTTTTGTCAATGATCAGACTATCATTGGACTTGTGCCTTTACCTTGCTTTTAATGACTTCTGACTCTACATGGCCTCTTGCACCTGTTCACTAAGAAACAAGACAAAATGCCCTCCGCTCTTGCAGGATAACCCACACTGGGAGAAACACGTGCACATCAATGAAAAATGCAACATGTGATCTGAGAAGCGCTACAGGTAATGTATAAGCAGATACTATGGGCGTGTGGAGAAGCATCTGATGACGTAACACTGGGGAGACCACAAAAGGTTTTGTGAAGGAGGTGACAGCAGTATTGAACCTTTTCAATTATAATCATAGATATAAGTGATTTAAAAGATTGGAAAAAAGGCAGTCCCAATTTGAGATTACTGACAGCGCATTTCAGATGTGCAAAAGCCCTTTGAGTATTAGGAAATTACATGCGTGTCTGTTAGTATGATGGTCAATTTTATGTGTCAACCTGACTAATCCACAGTGCCCAGATTTTGGTCAAATACCAAATATACCTTGATAATGTATATTTCAGATGAGATTAACAGTTAAATCAGTAGGCTTTGAGTGCAGCAGATTACCCTTAATCATGTGAGTGGACCTCATTCCATCAGTTGAAGGTCTTAAGAGAAGAAGAACAGAGATCCCCTAAGGAAGAGGGAATTCTGCCCTCAGAGTCCAACTGTGGCATCAGCTTTTCCTTGAGTCTCCACAATTGCATGAGCCAATTCCTAAAAATCTCTCTCCCTCTCCCTCTCCCTCTCCCTCTCCCTTTCCCTCTCCCCACCATCTCCTTCTCTCCCACCTCCCCACCCCCCATCTATTTCTATATCCGTTCTGCTTCTCTGGAGGACTAATAGAGTTGAGACATTTTCAAGTGAAGAAGGGCAATTGTGGAGGAGGAGAGGAGGAGTGTGAACGCATACCTGGTTCTATCATGTGTTGCCCGGGATTCTAGTATATGGAGTCTACTCTTTATTATTTGGCATAGGAAAGCCACTCCGATGTTTTAACTAGAGGATCTGGGGTACTGAGTCAACAGTATTGCTATTGGAAAGGGTGATTTTGAAGGTATTGTTAGCTAGAAAGAGTAGTAATAGTTTGGTTATTGGTAAATTATTAGTAACAGTTTAGAAGAGGGTATTTGTAGTTGAGAGGGAAAGTTAGCACAGTGATTTCCAAAGTTTGGGGCCGCCAGTAATACTGTGCGGATCACAATCGTTTAATGGCAGAACATCAGTGGAATTCAGGAGTTTGGATGACACAGAATGGACATCCTGCGAAGTCATTACTAATTTCCATTCCCACTCTTGGAGCCCACATGTTTGCCACTTGGATTCTGCCGACTCATCCAGTAGCGGGAATTCAGCAACCTGAAAATTTCATCTAGATATTTCTCACATGAACCTAAAAACCAGTTAGGACAAGCTGTAGGTTCTACCTTTCCACATTCTTTTTTTTTTTTCTATTTGTCTGCTATTCAACTTCTTCTCTTTCAAATCCTTGCTCAAAAGTCCACCTGGAGAAGTCAAATTTACTACTGCCTAGCTTAAAAAAGCTAGCAGGTGTGCATGTCAGGGATGTTACCTCAGGATGCTCTCCACTTAGACTCCTTTGGGATACCACAGTGACATGAAAGCCCAAGTAGGGTCAGAAGAGACCCGTTCCTCAAATCATTATCCCCCCGTCTTTGGAGGATACAAGAGCAAAATTTCGAAAAGTCCCTCATAGGGCGTCTGGGTGGCTCAGTTGGTTAAGAGTCTGACTTCGGCTCAGGTCATGCTCTCACGGTTCTTGAGTTTGAGCCCCATTTGGGGTCTCTGCTCTCAGCTCAGAGCCTGCTTTGGATCCTCTGCCCTCCTCTCTCTCTGCCTTTCTCCTGCTGGTTCTCTCTCTTTGTCAAAAATAGATAAACATTTAAGAAAAAATGTCCTTTGTGAAAAGATTTGTCAACCTCTCTTACTCTTATCTGTCTTTAAGATGTTCAACACTATCCTTTATAGTTTCTTGTGATGGAGCTTTCTTCATTAAAGTTCTTCCCACTAGAGTTTGAAAGATAAATATTCTGTTTCTGTTCATCTAGTAGTTGCTTTTTAATTTTTGAGTGGCATATTGAAAAAAACATTTTTATCAGCATGTAGATAAAAATCTCACTTCTGTCCTAAAAGAATAAACAAATATGCATTCAGGCATTTTGAAACAAAGATTGTTCATGGAAGATATTTTAACATAATATCAAAAAAAGGAAAGAACCTAAATTTGTAACAGTATCAGAGTTTTCTAAAAATAATATATGCTCCAATTAAATTGAAAAGGTAAATAAATGTTTCTACACTTTAATGATGGTTAATCATATGTCATGATAATAATTTTCTAAAATGATGAGATGGAAAATCATTTCTGAGAAATATTTAGTGGAAAATTCAGGACACAAAGTGGTAAATGGTATTTAATTACAAATATGCATATATGTACTTTTATATATTTCATGGAAAATTAAATACTTCCTTATAGTATAAGTGAAAAGGTTGGACTAAATATACCAAATGAAGTAATGATGAATCTCTCTTTGGTGAGATTTTTTTTTGTTTGCCTAATTTTCAGTTTTTCACATTGATCATACACTTTTACAGTCAGAAAAACACAACAGATGTAATTTTGGGAAGGACCAAGTTAAGAGGAAGTAGTGGAAGGGATGGTTACTCTGAGTGATTGCCTTTATTACATCAATATAGGGATCATTTCACCAAAAAATGGATGGTACATGCTTAATAATACACACATTACTCATGAATCTCCTTATTTGTGGTGTCTCTACTAAGGATTCAAGATATATCAAGCAACTTCAACCACCATTATGCCATGAGAGAGGCCATGGCCATGGTGGAGTCAGACGGGTGTATGTTAAAACTATACCTGGTGTTGCCACTGACATTATCAATGAACTTGACAAGACTTGTAACCTCTCTACATCTCAATTTCTTCATCTTTGAAATGGAGAAGTAATATTGAACTTGTAAGCATATTGAAGTAAAATATAAAATAATATATATAAGGAGAATAGCTCATTACTTAGCACATAGTTTCAATTAACGGTGGTATTAAAAGCAGTTGATGTCATTATTCTTTCTACAACAAAATTAACTTGCTACTATGAAGCCATTCTGCAAGAAAGGGAGGATGAAATTTCAGGTAAAAATCATAATGATTATCATCAAAATAGCAATAGTAATAATGTTAACTTCAGTCAATAATAAAATAATTATTTTAGGGGATGATATCTGAGACAACAAATAGAAACACTCAAATGTTTTTCCATATTGAGATGCTGTACATAGAACATAGGGGTCAGAATTTTTGCTTGGCACAAAAGACTAACAACAACAACAACAAAAATTATAATAAATGGAACCAGATGATTACAACTAGAAAAATATCTGTTGGAGCACCAGGGTGGCTCAGCTGGTTGAGCTTCTGACTCTGGATTTGTCTCAGGCCATGAACCCAGGACTGTGGGATCAAGCCCTGCCTTTGGCTCCACACCGAGTATGGAGCCTGCGTAAGAGTCTCTCTCTCTCTCTCTCTCTCTCTGTCTCCCCCCCCTCCACCTTGCTTGCACAAACTCTCTCTCTAAAAATAAAACTAAATAAATAAATAAAAATTTAAAAATCCTCTGATATTGGTAATTTATTTGGATAAAAAATTAAGTTATATATACCTAAAAAAAAGAATATAAGCTTTTATTTTTTTACTTTTTTTAAAACTTTAGTTTTAGAGAGGGCCGCGTGGGGGAGGGGAGCAGAGAGGGAAAGAGGGGAAGAGAGAAGAATCTTAAGCGGGCTCCACACTCAGCATGGAGCCTCACGGGGGACTTGATCCCATGACCCTGGGATCATGACCTGAGCCAAAACCAAGTGTCGGTCACTCAACCTACTGAGCCCCCCTGACATCCCAAGAATGAAAGCTTTTAAAATATTAGTAACTCAAATCTCATGCAATGAAATGGAAATAAAACACAAAGTGTGACCACTGACCACTAATCAGAAGCTATTTCACTAGAATGTCCGAAGGTGGTCAGTGGTTCCAACATCATTCTGTCCATTACCATGTGGCACGAGACAAGAAGCATCAGGGGTTAGGTGACTGCTGGTTGGCATGGGTGTAGCCGGAGCTAAGGGGACAAGAGAGAAAGTATCAGTTGCTCACCCTTTGTGATTCGATCTATGCTCATATTAATTACTGTCTTACCAAATGGTAACAGACTCTAATTATTTCTGTTGTCTCTTATTTTCTACATAAGACTATGAAACAATTATTTTAGGGGATGATATCTGAGACAAAAAATATAAACACTCAGAAAAATGATTTTCAAAGCAGCGAAATAAATAATGGGCACATAAGGGAGAGGGAGTAAGGTAACATTTATTTTTAAAACGATGTAACAAGACACAAAACTAGACACTAATCTCCATTTTACAAAAGGAAGCTGAGTTTCAGAGAAAGGTAATCCGTTCAAAGTTCTGCAGCTACTTGGTGGCAGAGCGAGGATTCTAACCCTCATTACCAAGCGTCTGCCTTACTACAAAGGTCTTGATTCTTGTTTTTTTTTTTTTTTTTCACAACTAAAGTATAAATTGCCCAGATCCTGCCATGTGCATTGCTGACAGTTGCGGACAAGACAGATCTGCATTTACAAACACATGGGAGTGAAGAAGCCGACTTATTCAACAGTGTCCTAATCTGTTTAACCTGCCAATTGTTTGCAAAATGTTGACATGTCCCTAAGCATCCTTGATCTCGGCTTTATTAAGTATCTCAAAAATTACATTGCAAAAAAGCTAAACTATCTCCAAACCCAGCAAAACAATGGCAGACATTTCACTACCCAATCTTCACAAACTTTTCTATGCATAAAGCAAATTCACACACAATATCAATAGTAAATGCTACTTTGCGAATAATATTTTGCAAATAATAATTTGCAGACTTTTGGGATTTCCTTAGAACCCAATGAAACAGCCATACACAAGGACAATCCGTGCTTTCTATGGGCATATTAACATTGCATGAATAGAACCATGAATTCTATTGGATACATCTGATTTTTTTTTCTGGATGATGGAAATTATGTCATGAGAAAAATTGAAAAGAGAAGTCAATGATAGCTTTTAAAAATCCAAACTGAAGCCATGTCCACTTTGTTTCACCTCTAATTGTATAGTTGAGCACAGTAAAAAATATATATATGTATATCATTCATCTCAGATTCCTTGGTATTGATGCTTTCCTTAGGCACATACCCCCACCTCTCATCTTCCTGAAACACAAACGTGATGCTTTGAAGAGATTGTATACATCTTTTCTTTCAAAAGAAAATAATAACGTAGGCCACTATTATTTGGGTTTTATCTTAAAGAATAGCACAGTGGTAAGAAGCATGACTTCTGGAGTCAAATTGTCTCTGTTTGAATACCGTTCTGCAATTTGCCAGCTAGGGGACCTCAGGAAGGTTATTAATTCCCTTGTTTCTTTAGTTTTTCTGGTCTGTGAAATGGTGATAAAACGCTGTGAAGATCAAAAGTTAGCATTGTACATGTTTAAACACTTGGCCTTTCATTGTGGTCTATGACAACACTTTTGATGTCTTATCAACACCCTTGCTGAGAGCAGCTATAAAAGCTGGATACAATTAATTCAAAAACCATTGGAATGTGTCAGAAAGCAATAAAGTCTGTCAGGACTTGAGACACCAAGATCCCAAATAGAAGGGAGACCCACTGAGGTGAAGAAGACCTGCTGGATAGCTTTTAGCACGTAAGGGTTTGCTGACTCTCAGTGCAGAACAGAGAAAGCAGAAGGAAAGTTCTGCCCTGTGGTGTGCAGCCATCTCTTTGGGCTGGGGAGGTGAATATTGCTATTCAGAGCTATCCACATGGCCGGGACACAAGAGGCCAAGATGACAGCTGAATGGGAAACCCACAGAGAAGTAAGCAGCTATCTAAACTCGATGCAGACTTGAAGTATTTGAAAACTCCTAAGATGCACATGTGAGAAGAAATGAAAAAAAATATATAGAAGGGATGCTCAGAAAAGAAGCAGAAAGCGAAATAAATATCTAAGCCAAATTTTGACAGTCTGATGATGCTAGGAAAATGAAACTTAGAATTTAAGGCTGCCAATGAGGGGAGGGAGTTCAGGATTTAACTGAAACTTCTAGAAGGCTGCACTCTAAGAGTGTGGACAAACCAGGAATAACAAGCTTTCAACTACATCATGGTTTTATGCCAGCACTCTATTTGTATATTAGGAAAAGCATGTGCCTTGAGGGAGAACACCTACAAGGTTTCACATGCAGTGTTCAAGATTAAGTTTTTTTAAAAATAACAGTCATGCCAAGAAATAGAAACAGGGGCACCTAGGTGCTCAGTCGGTTAAGCATCCGACTTCGGCTCAGGTCATTATCTCATGGTTCGTGGGTTTGAGCCCCGCGTCAGGCTCCGTGCTGACAGAGCCTGGAGCCTGTCTTCGGATTCTGTATCTCCCTCTCTCTCTCTGACCCTCCCTTGCTTGCGCTGTCTCTCTCTGTCTCTCAAAAATAAATAAAAAGCATTAAAAATTTAAAAAAAAATAAAAACAAAAAGCTGAACGCTAATAAAAAATTTATATAGATGTAGAAACAGCATGGAAGGTGATCTATGCACTGCAAATATCAGGTATAGACTTTCAAATATTGGTAAGAAATGCTTTTAAAAAGAGATGAATTTGGAGAATTTTCTTCAAAGCTGGAAATTCTTCTTGAAAGTGGAATGCCTGTAACTAATGAATTCGAAAGCAAATTAAGAATTCTACTGCTAGTCTTAATAAGGGAAGGGGTAGGACTAGAGAGAGAATTAGCAAAGTGGAGAACACACATGACCGAGTGTGCTGGGCCCTGCCATAATAAAATACCACACACGGTGGGGAGTAAACAGCAGACATTTATTTTTTTCATGGTCCTGGAGCTACAAGTCCACTGTCAAGGAGTCAGAAGGTTTTTTCCTCCTCTGGGTCTTTCTCCTTGATGTACCTATGGTCACCTCCTTGCTATGTACTCACAGACCTATGCTCTGTGTGTGCACACCCCACTGGGTGCCTCTTTGTGTGCCCAAATGTCCTCTTCTTATGAGGACATGTGTCAGATTAGCTGAGGGCCCACCCTAATGGTCTCATTTTAACTTAATCACTTCTCAAAAGACCCTACATCCAGATATAGTCACATGCCGAGGTTCCAGGGTTATGGCTTCAATATGTGGATTTTGAGGGTACACAATTCAGCACATAACGATAGATCATTAGAAAGTATACAGATTGAAGGAAAAAGAAACCAAACAAGGTTTAAAAAAAAGAAAAAACAAATAGAAGAAGCATAAAAGACACATGGCATGGTGAAAGGCGGCCACTCTTCTAATGAGGCCTCGAGGAAAAGGTGGGAGACTTGTGGCAGGAGCAGCATCTGATGACATCATGGCCAATGCAACTTTGAAACTTATAAAAGATAGGACATTGCTGTTACATGAATTTATAAACTGTCCCAGCATGATAAATTCAAAGCAAATCACCTCTGGCTATATCACAGGAAAACCACTCAGAATTAAAGAAAAGGAGAACAATATAAAAGCAGCCAAAGTGAACATGTGACATGCACGTGCACGCGCACACACACACACACACACACACAGGCATCCACATGACACCTTCACAGAAATAACAGAACGAGCAAAAAAAGTTACAGAAAGAGAGGGAAGCAGACCATAAGAGACTCTGAAATATTGAGAACAAACTGAGGGTTGATGCAGGGTAGGGGAGAGGGGAAAGTGGGTGACGGGCATTGAGGAGGGCACTTGCTGGGATGAGCACTGGGTGTTATATGGAAACCAACTTGACAATAAATTATATTAAAAAAGAGAAAAGTCAGTATAAAAAAATAAATGGTATTACTCTAGATTGGACACATATGATTAAATTTTCAAAGAAAAATCCCATTTACAGTAACATTTAAATATACATCAAATAAATATAAGTAAATATAATGAGATGGTTGTCTTAGTGTATTCAGGATGCTGTAACAAAATACCACCGACTGGATAGATTATGAACACCAGAAATGTATTTCTTACGGTTCTGGAAAAAGTACAAAATCAAGGCACCAGCACGGTTGGGCTCTGATGAAGTTCCTCTTCCCGGTTTTAGAGTGCCGGCTTCTCACCGTGTCCCCGAATGGTGGAAGGGATCTCTGTGGGGTCCCTTTTATCAGGCACTAATCCCATTCATGAGAGCCCCACCCTCAAGACTGAAGCACCTCCCAAAGGCCCGAAGTTCTAATATCACCATTGTTGGGGATTAGCACTTTCAGCATATGGATTTGGGGGTGGAAAAAGCAAACATTCAGTCCATAGAAATTGATATTTTTGTGAAAGTCAGGCATGTAGCATTTAGTGTGTGATCATTATAGTAGATTGTTAGGTAGGAAGATACATGAAGCATCAACCAGAACTTCTGGGCAACTATTCATTTGCCCAGGGGGTTGGATTGAATTTTGGCATCATTTGTGACACCAGCTGCTCCCTTCGGAGCCAGGAGGGGCAGCTGCTTGCAAAGCACAACCTCAGCTCTCTCTCAGAGCTGCAGCATTTCCGTGGGTGGCTACCATGGGGACAGGACTAACGATAAATGCAGGCTGGCCATCAACTTCTGCAAATGCTTTCCAACACCATTTCCAGAACAGAGGGTGTCAGGAATTGATGTTAAATACATGGAGCCTGAGACGAGAGTTCACAAAGCAGGGATCACAAAAGGGCTGGGTGAGAAAATAAAAGTTAGTCACTGGGTAACGCAGAACACAGTCTCGGGACTCGGCCAAGATCAAAGCCGGTGGACGTCCAAATCACAACACTAAAATTCAGTGCCAGGTGTGTAATTTGAGGAAAGATAAAGTTGGAACAGGTGAGTGGCTGAGAAAACAATGGAAAGCTGTTTTTACCATTAGTGCCTGAAAAAATAATTTATTGTATAAAGAAATAGCCAGTAGCTTGATGTCAGAAGCAGGCAGCAAGGGAGTGTAGGCAATTAGTCTAAAGGTCCCGTTGTGCCCTATAACCCCAGCCCTACTCCCCATCTGTCTCGGTTGCTAAAATACCATGGACTGGATGGCTTAAACAGCAGACATTTATTTTTTCACCTTTCTGGAGGTGGCCGGTGGACTTGGCCGGAAAGTCCAAAAACAAGGTTCTGGCAGAGCTCTGTCTGTGGTGAAACATCTCTTCCAGGCTCCATGTGGCCACCTTCTAGTTTTCTCAAGGGTGGAAAGAGAGCTCTAGTGTTTCTTCCTCTTCCTATAAGGACACCAGTGTTGTCAGATCAGGGCTTTGCCCTTCTAACCTCATTTAACTTCAATCACTTCCTTCAAGGCCCCATCGCCAACACAGTCGTGTGGCTGGGAGTTAGGGCTTCCACATGTGAATCTGGGGGAACATGATTCAATCCACAGCATCATCTAAATACTGAGAAGTACTTCTTTAAACCTACGTGCCTACAACACCTGTATAAATAATTTCCTGCCCTGCATTTCTCTTTCCCGAAAAAAAGCCGGAGTGAATGCTAATTCTATAGGAAAACCATCTTAGTGATCAAAGGAAGCTTAAATCAGAAGGTTCTCAGAGTCCATCTCAGGCAGAGTCTGGATATCTGTTTTTCATGTGTTTGTTGTTGTTGTTGTTGTTTTACTGCCAAGTGCATCAGGAGCCTCTGATGGAAGTGGTCCATGGATCATATTTGGAGAAGAGATTCCTTAAATATGTTGAAAGTCTGAGATCTATCCACATTAAAGGCATTTTAGTAAGGCCCATTTGCCCACAATAAGTACAAGAAAGTGAGCCATCCTCACTAATTGTTTCCGGTAAGCTTTCTGCATGGGCAGTAGTCTGAAACCAAGAGGATTTGATTGACTTACCAGGTAGCATCATGAGCGGTACAAATAAGTGACATGAAGTGTACGTGGCATGTTGGCCTTCAGCTCGAGTCAAGCCTCTGATTTTAGGTGGGTAGAAATTCTTAGACAAAGGTCAAGGAATAACCTCTTATTGCATTTCCCAGTCTCCCTCGGTAGCTAGGCTCTGGTTTAGCTTGCCAGTGGAAGGTACCGGCAGGACCTTGGAAAAAGGGAGAAAGGAACAAAGATGGCGGTGCTTCTGTGAGTACAAGAGGTGTGTGGGCCGCTGAGTTGCTGTGCAGCTGCACTGGCACCATTTCAGGGCGGCAGCGAGGGCAGTGACATTATCTCCAGAAGAGCAAGGGCAAAAGAGCTCTAGGCTCCCACCAGGGATGACATTGGCTTCCACCTTTCTGGATGAGGCTCTCTTCTCCTGGGCTTCTCTAGAGGTCTCTGTCCTCATGCATCCCCCCAGCCCTTCTGACACCTGAGTGAGTGAGTCCCTGCATTACACCCCTCCCTGCTTGAAACAAAGAGTGGTTCCCTGTTCCCCTGGCTGGACACTGAGTGTTCAGCGGGTAAACCATTAAACTATTCCAATTTTCTCAGCCATCCACTATGTTTAAGAAAACCAAGGAAAACAAAAGGGATACATAGGAAAAAAAATGTCATTCTTCTTTTTTAATATTTTTTTAATGTTTTTATTTTATTTTTGAGAGAGAGAGAGACAGCGTGAGCAGGGGAGGGTCAGAGAGAGAGGGACACACAGAATCCGAAGATAGGCTCCAGGCTCTGAGCTGTCAGCACAGAGCCTGATGCGGGGCTTGAACCCACGAACCGTGAGATCATGACCTGAGCTGAAGTCGGATGCTTTTAATATGTTTTTAATGTTTTTTTTAATTTATTTTTGAGAGAGAGACAGAGTATAAGTTGGGGGAGGGGCAGAGGGAGAGGGAGACACAGAATCCAAAGCAAGTTCCAGGCTCGGAGCTGTCAGCACAGAGCCCAACGTGGGGCTTGAACAGATTAACCACGACATCATGGCCCGAGCCAAAGTCCTGCTCTTAACCAACTGAGCCACCCAGGCTCCCCTCTCATTCTTTTTAAAAGAATAATGTCATGCAGTCATTATTTTGCTGCTCATAAATTACTTTCCACGGGTGGTTTAATTCAATCCTCATGTTAACACTGGGGTTTAGATTATTTTAAAACCACTATTTGCTTCATAGATAATAGAGAGGTAAATTATTTGTCCCAGATCATGTAAGAAATGGCAGAAATACAGCTTAAACTCTGATCTTTTGACTCCAAGAACAGAGCCATTTGTCTTAAAATCCATCACTGTTTTTTTTTAAATAATGACTTAAAAGGGCCAATTCTTGAGAGCACTTGGGTGGCTCAGTGGGTTAAGCGTCCAACTCTTGACTTCGGCTCAGGTCATGATCTTGTGGTTAATGAGTTCAAGCCCCATATCGAGCTGCTCTGTCAGCACAGAGGCGGCTTGGGATTCTCTGTCTCATCTCTCTCTGCCCCTCCCCCACGTGTGCATGCTCACTCGCTCTCTCTCTCTCTCTCTCTCTCTCTGTCTCTCACTCTCTCCTCCTCTCTCTTTCTTAAAAATAATAAAGAAACTTAAAAAGAACCCAAAACAAAATCCTTAGGTTTTATGAATGTTGCTGATCCACAAGAAGAATATCTATACACCAGCATAAATACACACACTTCCTCTATACACATGGTTACAGTAGTTTATTGTTCAGGTCTATTCAAGAGCAAATTCTTTCTCTGGGTTTTATGAGCATTTTCTTAAGATAGCTGAGAGTAAATATGACAAAAAAATAGAAAAGATTACCTTCTAACCATCAAATTCTTATGCTTCCTTGACTCTAGTCAGTGATTCTTAAATGTTCATCTCAATGATGGGTTGCTGGGGAAAACACAAAATTTTAATTATTTGGGATAATGAGAGACAGCGTGTGGCCTCTACAGATAGTGTCCCAAGCTTGCAGAATTTTTTTTACACAAGATCACACTTATGCTTTGTGACAAGTTACACCATTTCCCAAGATGATGCACCATCTGGCTGAGGAGAGAAATCAAGTGTGGGGTCTGTTGTTGTTTAAATATGATGCTGTTTTCAAGCTGAGATCCAATAAATATGTACCGGGCCATACAAGAGACTCACAGGCTTTTTGTATTCTGATCTTTATTTAGATCTGTGGCGATGCCATGGAAAGAAGTAAAGATAAGCAAACCCCTTATCCTGAAATTACTCAACAGTCACTTAATTTTTAAACCATAATAATGATGATTGACAAGCTGAAGACATGAACATTTAAAGGGAATTTTTTCTTGGCTTTGGTTTGGTCAATATAACTTTAGGAGATTACTTATACAATATTAAGACATATAAAAAGACATATTAAAATTTCCCTTCATGGGGGCGCCTGGGTGGCTCAGTCGGTTAAGAGACTGACTCTTGATTTCAGCTGAGGTGGTGATCTCAAGGTTCATGAATTCAAGTCCCAAGTTGGGCTCCATGTCCATAACACGGAGCCTGCTTGAGATTCTCTCTCCCTCTCTCTCTGCTCCTCCTTTGCTCTCTCTCTCTCTCTCTCTCTCCATCTCTGTCTCTGTCTCACTCTTTCTCTTCCTCAAAACAAATAAATAAACTTAAAATGAAAATGTCCCCTCATGAATTGTTACCACAGAAGCATCTCTTCTAAATATTTAGCCAGGTTTCAGTTGCTTTTTTAATTTTATCTTTTTTTAAATGTTTATGTATTTTTGAGAGGTAGGAGCAGAGACAGAGGGAGACAGAGGATCCCAAGCAAGCTCTGTGCTGACAGCAGAGAGCCTGACACTGAGGTTGAACCCATGAACTGTGAAATCATGACTTGAGCCAAAGTCAGACACTTAACCGACTAAGCTACCCAGGCACCCCTCAGTTGCTTTTAACTAGAACCCTGATCTGTGATGGTTTTATTTCCTACCAGGAACAAAGTTTGATATGTCTTAGGAAATTTCCTGTTAATAAATAGCATAAAGCAAATGATATTCCAGTTGTTTTTTTTAATAAATGTGTTGTTATTTTTATTCTTTAATTTTTTTTAATCTTCTCTTTCTAATTTCCGAAATTGAAAGTAGGTCAAGATAGGTCTTGTTCAAGACCTGTCTTGAGGATATGGAAAAAGAAAAAGAAATGAAAATCCCAGGTAAATAAAATCATCAGACTTAGATATTTAGTTAAATTTATTCTTTAGTATCCAAACAGATCTCATCCATCATGGACATCTTAAGGGTGTGAAGTCAGTGCCTATTGACTTTCAAGAGGCTCATAGAAAGTTACACTTTGCCCCTGGTTGTTGGAAGCCCAAGGAAGGGGATGCAGCCTAGTAGTTGAAAAGGTGGGCTGAGTAGTCAGATCATCCAACTAACTGTAATTGACTCTTGCTCCTGCTTATTCTTTAAGTTTGTGCAAATTACTTGCCTACTCGACACTTCAGATTTCCTGTGGATTACTTGGGTTGGAGAAACACTTTATGATCTTGGCAGAGACGTGGGAAAGCACTCAAAAGTAGGAGGCTGCCATTGCTAAATGCCAAAGCTAATTCACAAACACTACCACACCAGGAGACTGAGCCCAACAGCTCTCAATTCTATTCTTTCCCCAAATGTGGCAGTGGTCATGTAGGTAGACCATGCAAGACAGTACATAGACTTATAAGTATTAAACTTTGATCATTGACCAAATCAGTGGGAGATACTCTAGGTCTAAAATGTCCACATACCTTGAGCCTAAGTTGTCTCATTTTTAAGCACTCTGTTCTTATCATCAAACTATCCACAGATTTGTCCTTATACACTCCTTCATGACGGAATTAGATAGAGCACAGGTTTCTATGCCTTTATTGAGCACTGGTTTTATTTGCATGTCGTTTTTAATGTTCTATTTAACATTAATTGGAGGTTCAGGTGATGGTACACACATACTTTAATATTTATAGTTAACTTTGTCCCACTTTACTAAATCCTAAATGTGCCTTTGGCGTCATTCCAAATATTATCAGCCATCATCTTTATTTTGTTTCTGAAAACTATTCTTATGAGTTATTTCTCCTTTTGTTGTTAATTGAGAAAATTTAAGGGCATCATGGATATTCCAAATATTGAAGCCCACATGCTACTCCTCCTCTCTTTACAAAGAATTTTTAAAAAATAAATATAATTATAACTGATAAAATTATGTAATCTTGTTATACTATGTATCACTATTTTTCTTACCTATTTTCCTACTATATGATAACATATTTTATAATTTCCCATTGGTATTATGAAGAGAATACACAATGTCCTTAAAAGTAAATATTTAATGAAATAGTCTAGATATTGCCCTTAGCAAACTGGCTGCACATCGTTATACAGTAAATTAAAATTAATCAATATGTAATTACGGTGTCAAGGTGAAGTTTAAATGAAAAACTTACATAAAGAAATAGATTGTCATAGTAGCCTATACATCTTACTTTCCTCTATTTCTATTTTAGCCATTCTTGGGCTCTATTCAGGGAACTCAAGAAGGACATTGATTCAAGACTGAAGAACAGTTGGTTGTTCAGGTCATTTGTCAATGTCATTCAATGTTATATAGAGGAAGAGACTCATGAGCAATGTGGAGAGACTAACCCTTGACAGAAACTCTAACCTGAAGCCTCTAATAAAGCACGATTCAATTCAGGTCATTAAGTAACATTGAGTAACTAGAATGTCCCTCGCTCTGAGCAACAACAAAATAGAGTGTCACATTTAAGATTTTTTAAATTTTAGGTTTGCTTAATAATGACATTTCATAATGCTAGGTTAATTTGCTGTATTTTCAAATACCAATGGCTACTAATAGCATAAATTATGTTGCTACTGGAAACATATTTTCTTAATGGAATTCAGAGTCCAGGTAGATTAATAACTGTGTCAGAAAAAAATTAGAAAACACAGATCAACATACCTTTAAATTAATTTTGTATGGGGAAAGCAGATATGCAATGAAATACATTTCAGAAAAGTCATAAATTTACCTACATATAATAAAACTTAAGGACTGCAGAAATTAAAAGCACAGCACATTATTGGAAATATGTCTGTCACAATTCTTAATAATCATCAAGCAAATAATCATCAAGCAAATCATTTAGAAAAATATTGAAACTCCCACAGAAAAGTAGGCAATATGAAAACAAGATTAACATGTACCAAAGGCTACAATTACCTAAAGCAAACAGAGAAGTGATGGTAAAATTCACTACTAATTAAGTAATACAGAATAAGATAGTAAGATATCTTTTTCATCTATCAAATGAGTGGGTATTTAAAAAACTGATAATTCTCAATGATGGTGAGGGTGCTATTAATAGACATAGTTCAACATTGTTGGTTAGAACATAAGCCAATACTGATTCTAGAAAGGATGGCTATGTTAATATCAAACAGTATATATCAGAACAAAAATATTATGAGGGATAAAGAAGGTCATTTTATAATGTTAAATGGTTCAGTTCATGAGAAAGACAGGACAATGTTATTCATTTCACCAGTTAATAACAGCTTCAAAATATATGAAGGAAAAACTACTAGAACTCCAAGGAGAAATAAACAAATCCACAAGTATAGACAAAGATTTAATTGTGTTCTCTCAATGATTGGTAAAACAAGTGTACAGAAAATAAGATATAGAATTTTGAACACTATCAACTAACCTTCTCTAATTGACATTTATAGAACAGTCCCACTAAGAACAGCAAAGTCCACCTTCTTTTCAAATGCACATGAGACATTCACCAAGACAGAACATATTCTGTACCATAAAAAGAGTCTCAATAGATTTACAAAGAATACAAGTCATGCAAGCATGTTTGCCTACCTTGATGTAATTAAAATATATATCAATAATAGAAAGATCTCTAAAGATTGGGTTTTCTCACTATCACATGGGCTAAGTAAAAAAATTGAAGACATATTAGAAAGTATCTTGAAATCAGAGAAAACTAATCACACACAACACATCAAGATTGTGGAATGGTACCAGCCACTATGGTAACACTTGGGGGAAATGTATAGTGCTTAAGACCATTATTAACAACAACAAGAAAAATTGTTATCAAATCAACAGCTTCAGCAATTCACTTTATGAAAAGAGCAAAGGAAGGGCAAACTGAATACGCTCTAAGCAGAAGAAAGAGACTATTAAAGAGCAGAGTGGAAATCAGTGAAATAGACAACCCATAGAGAAAAATCAATAAACCAAATCTTTGATGCTTTGAAAATATCATTAAAATTGATAAACCTCTAACCTCAACTGACCAAAAATAAAAGAGAGAAGACACAATTACCAATATCAAGAATGAAAGAGGTGGTATCACTGTAACAAATGTTGAATGGATTAGAAGGAATCGTATGACTAAATTCAACAACTTGGATGAAAGGGACCAATTGTTAAAAAGATACAAACTGCTAAGGCTCACTCACAAAAAATAGATAATCTGAATTGCCTTATAAATCTTTAATTTTTTTTTCCTTTTAGTTAAAAACCTTCCTCAATAGAATACTCCAAGCCCTGGTGGAGTCTCATCAAATTTTAAAGAAGCAGTAATACCAGTCTTATAAAATCTGGTTTGGAAAACAAAGGAGAATTGAACATTGCCCAACTGATTATAGGAGATCAGCATAACCGTAACCACAAAACCTGACAGACGCTATAGACTCTTCTTGGCACCTTAGCATGACAAGGTGACAAAGTTCTAGGTGAAAGAGTGCATGTGGAATGTTTATTGTATAACTAGCAGAAAATTATCTTAACAAGATCGGACTCAGCTGGACAGAGCTCCTATTTGCCTGAAAGTTGGACATGAAGGTTGCCGCTGCACACATTATGAATCCTGAGTGACCTTGCAGCTGGAAATCATCATCTGAGTGTATGGAAGAGCCAGAAAGATGCCCCTAACACTGATGAAAATGTTACGCTGCACTCCAGTCCTGTACCACCTTCTTGTGGATTTCCTTGATAGCAGAGACTAAACTCTTAAGAGTTTCGGCCATATTGTGTCTGCTATTGTGTACAGTTGAATGTAATTCTTAACTTATAGACCCAGCAATTTTATTTCTAGGAAATTATCATGTAAATACATTTGCACATGTGTGCAATGTGCAAGAGTGTGAATTATATTACCATTTATAAATAGGCAAAGGTTTTTTTTTTTCCCAAAATGCCTAAGTATCCACCCGTATAAGACTATCTAAATGAATAATAGTATATATTCATGTGATATATTGCCAATTAGGAAGTATGGTGCAGCTTTTTATGATGGCTATATCTCTATGATATATTACTTAGTAATGAGGATACAATATAGAGCTGTGTATATAGGAGAATACCGTTTTAGGAATATATATTTTTTGAATGCTTATTTATTTATTTTGAGAGAGAGAGAGCACTTGTGTGCATGCAAGCAGGGGAGGGGCAGAGAGAGAGGAAGAGAGAGAGAGTCCCAAGCAGGCTCCACACTGTTAGCTCAGAGCCCGACCCAGGGCTCCAACTCAGGAACCATGAGATCATGACCTGAGCTGAAATCATGAGTCAGATGCTTGACTGACTGAGCCACTCAGGGAGCCACCCTGGATATGCATTTAAACAAAAGTATAAATACACATATATACAAATGCACACACACATAAATATAGGTATACTTCCAGCAATGCGCCCTACATAGATATACTAGCTACATGTTACTACTACACACAAATACACACTTCTGTACATGCTTAGAAAATTTCTGAAAGGATCCTCAAGAGGTGGTCAACAATGGTAGTATTTGGAGTTTCTCGGAAGGTTATTTTTCATTATTATGAAACATTTAAAGCTAGATGATTGTAAGAGTTTGGAGGGAATCAAATGTCATCATAATGCCAAGAAAAAACCCACCAATAACTTCTTTTATAAAACTGGTACCTTATCAACATTCCTCTTTGATTAAAATAGTCTTCTTGCTCATTGAATCAATACCTTTATCAGCATCTTGCTCACTCTAGGGCATTTCCAAAATGGTAAGTACAATGCAAAGCAATTGAAAAGTAAAGCTGAAGGCTTGTAAATGATGCAAGTTGCCTGAATCGAGGCAAATAATAGTGAAGGTGTTCAAATCTGACAATGTCATGAACAATTGAGGATCTAGTGGTTTGACCAATAACCATGGGAGAAAAGAAAGTGGACATGGGCAACACCGCTTTCAGTGCTTAAAAGTAAAACAATTTAAATATCAAAAGTTAAAGCGTTATTCTACATTAATAAAATCCATGTTTTATTTTAGGGAGTAAGATGTAAAGTAGAAGATGTCCTGTCAGGTTTATATACAATTTTAAAGTAAAAATTATCCAAAAAGGGAAAAAAACACGTGTTTCATTTAAAAGATGATACATTATGAGATATATATTATATATTTTGGTTAAATGCAAGATATAACTTGTATCTAGTTTTCAGATCAAGTCACAATCACCCTCTTTCTTTATGTATCATAAGATTGCCACATTGAAGGCAGTACACTCAGCTAAATTTTATTTTTATATAAACAACAACAAACATTTGAGTATCTGTATGTCCCATATATTTGTCTTATGCAACGTTCACACGGGACATACCGATATTGAACATATTTTTTGTTGTTTATCCAACATCTAATTTAGCTGGGTGTCCCATGTTTATGTTTGCTAAATGGAAGACTCAATAAAATGAAATCTTAGTTCTCATTTTAATTGGATTTTGTTTATATCATTTTCCTAGTACCAATTATTTCAGGAGAATGAGAACTTTCTAAATTATATTTAAAGGCTGGAAGGAAATATCATTATCCTTTTTTTTTTTGTACACTCCAGTATTTTCCAATGTTTCTGCAAAGAAGTATTACACTTAGATTCAGAAAAGTAGTACTTCAAAGCAAAATAACAAAATAACATGCTAGGCTAGCCAGAAGTGCCTGGAGTCTAGAAGGAATTTGTCCAATTATAAAGGCAGCGTGTTTTTTTAAAGAAAAAAAGTCAAGGATTGGGGGTGGGGGTGGGGTGGGGCAAAAAGCAAATATATTTTTTCTTTTGTTTTATTGTATTTTTGTTACGGTTTCAGGGAGTGTTTTGGTCTGAACTCTATGTGAGCTTATAAAATGTGTTTCTCCTTTCACACCCTGATAAAGTGAGAAACAGAACTCAACAGATTGATAAAGAGTTACATTTTGCTTGAATCCAAACATTTTGTAAAGGGTAACATTTGCATGTACCCATATATTTTAAAATATACATGCGAATTAATAAAGACATCGGGAGGAAAGCAGTGTTAGCTAAAGAGCAAGTATTTGTTGGTATCTTCTGTTACCAAGTAGTACTTGCAAATTTATTTTAATGTGAGCCATTTTGAGAAAAGCCCATGACTTCCTTGAGTGGTTGCAATTTTGCTTATAACAGAAAAGGTTATCAAGCAGTGTTTGCTGAATCCTTGATGAGTGAATAAATAAACGAGCACTTTGCACAAAAATGGGTGGGGTGGCTTCTCCAGTGTTTAGATACCAGTATCAGTCAACAGCCACTTCACATTTTATGTGAGTTATGAGATCTCAGTTCAGCACAATTACTAAAAGGGCAGCATATTTTCAGAAACAAAATGATAAGACGTACCCTATAAAGGATGCTTCTTTCTTCTATTTCTCAGAAGGAATTGAATATTGAACAACAGCGCCTCAATTACATTCATGTTAATATAATGAAACAGCTTTGGAAACTTTCCAAGCTGTTCATGTCACAATACCTAGAAATCTACTTGAAGGTTTCCTTTAAATCATTGTCATCATGGTGTCTCTTATATCACATAATACTAGATCTACTAAATTCCTCATTTTGCAGTACAGTATAAGTCCCATTAAGAATCGTACAGACAAATAGCTTCCTTTTTGTCAACCTCCCTGGGTTGCCCTTTCCCTGCTAGGATAATTTTATTCTGTTATCATCATCGATAATTGTGTTGATGCCCATGGCTGGTATTACACAGCTGGTACTACAGAGATTTGCAGAACTCAAGTGAAAAAAGTTTTTTTGAAGTGGAAAAAGTACTTGATGATGTGAGAGCAAACCCAAGGATGTTTTTTTGTGAACTCATATTATTTTGACCAGCATTGCACAATGGAATATTTCATTTATCTTACGCCTTCTTCCATTCAGGATGAGCCTAGTAATTTGAGCTACAAGATCTATTTTCTTGTTATACTTTAGCGAGCAAACATCATGTCAGAAATAAACTAGAAGAAAATGAAACATATCTCCTTGCATCATAATTGACATTTCTCCCGTTTAGGTAGTGATTAATTGAATGCAAAATGGGAAAAGTTTTGTTGATCATTCTTCAAGGATGCTTTAATCATTTGTATACTGAATTTTGGTTTTGCTGTTAAAATGTCATAGAGAAGGAATAATTTGCCACTGAGTTCTAATAGTAACATTTTTTTTCTGTTTTGCCAAATATTTCATATAACGTTTGAAAGATAGCATTTTGAAGGGATTTGATGCTTATATACCAGCACCGATTGCCTTTCTGAGCTGTAAAACCTCACCCAATGAAAGAAATCCACAAAATCATCGATAACCTGGGTTTTCCCACCCTGTTTTCTAACCCAAGCATCACTACCAACAATGTTTCTTCTTTGGAATGGCTTTGGGGTTCACTCTATGCCAAGCTATCTATCCAGTAGAAGTGGTCTGTGCTGTAATGTCTCTTATTAGAATATGTCCTTCCAAGAGGATGTCTCTGACTTGGTCCAAAATGAAAACCATGCCCGGGCAGGTAATTATGAAGAATGGAAACAATAACCATGCTTGCTTCTAAGTATGCATACCGATTCCATGACATACATTCAAAAGTGTGTCTTTTAAGAACTCCAAAGTGGACTTGTTGGTACGTAGACAGAGGAGCACGTGATGAGGGGATGCTTCAGTTTCTATGCTCCATACTCCTTTTTTAAAAAAAAAAAAAATTAACGTTTGTTTATTTTTGGAGGAGAAAGAGAGAGACAGAGCACGAGCAGGGGTGGGCAGAGAGAGAGGGGGACACAGAATCCCAAGCAGGCTCCAGGGTCTGAGCTGCCAGCACAAAGCTGGACATGGGACTCAAACTCACAAACCATGAGTTTAATCGACTGATTAATCGACTGAGCCACCCGGGTGCCCCAACTATTCTCCATACTCTTTACATGGATTACATTTTCCTTACTTGCCAGAATTTTCATGTAAACTTAGTATTTATTTTTGACTATGCCTGCAGTCTGTCATCAAGTCAGATATCTTCTCAGCTCTATTTTTTTTTTTCTTACGTGCACTGAACTAGTTTTGTGGTGAGATTTATCACCTTCTTGCTTGGGAATTGATGTTGTGTGAAGGACTTCATAGCCAAACAGTATCCAATCCTCCCAAGGGTACTGTGTTGAAATAAAAGCTGTTTTATTTTGGAAATCTGTTGTACTATGTGAAATGACTGTGCCTGGGGTGTTTTTTCTGTCACTTTAATCTATCACGTAAATTAGTTTTTCAGACACTTTAAGTTAGCACAAAAATAGAGCGATCTCATGGTGAAAGCGAGCTGACTTTTAGATGACCCTGGGCTGTGAAGAACTACCAACTGAGTCCTTGAATGGCAACTCCAGGTGAATCACAGTCAGACTGATCTTTAAAGATTCACTGAAAAGGACCCAAGAAGGTGCAAAATAGAAAAAAAATGATGGTGAGTACATGTGATATTTCTGCAAAAAAAAAAAAAAAAAGAGAGAGACACATTTTCACCAAGTAGAAATGCGTTATCAGGTGGATAATACAGAAGTCTTCTTGCTTTTTCTGGTTGAAAATGGCATCTATCAAAATCACTTGCTCAACCCTTCTTAACTTCCTCCTAAAACAAAAAAAATCAAGACCTTTCAACACTCAGAATGAGGATTGAGAGCTAATCAGTTGTCAAAATCTGCAGGAGGTCTACAAGAGGCACCAAACCTGTGGTCTGGCAAGTGGCGCTTGACTGAGGTATGCAGTCGATGATTCCCAGTGTGGTAAGTCTCCAGACGAGGAGCAGAACGTTGATCTAGAAGGGAGGAAAAGGATCTTGTCCCCCGCCTGCAGATGGAAAATACTCCCCCTCTGCTGTTCAGGCTTTCCTATTTGAAGCTGATCCCTCTTTTATTTCATAACCGCCATCCTCAGGGAGCCCCCACTGACGCCTTGCCTCGCTACTACACTTTTCTGGCCATTTATTCTGCTGTCCCATAGAGCTGTTCTGCACGCTCTCTTCTGCTCTCAATCCCCACCATCCCCCTCCCCTTCATTCTCAGATGATGACCCTTCCTCTTTCACAGAGAAACAGTGAGAAGGGAACTACACCATGCACCCATCACCCAGCTGACTGATCTACCCATATGGGTGTCCATTTTCTGTTCCTTCCCTCGCATTGCGATGGATGAGCACTCCGTCACTGTAAACTGGGTTCCAGACTCTCTCAAAGGCCAGCTTTTGCCATTAGCCCTCCTCTCTCCTTCTTGTCAAATTTCTCTCGACCTCTTTCTTCATTCTCATCTGCATGAACACACACTGTAGAAATTCCCTCTGTGAACATAGCGCATGCACACACACACACACACACACACACACACCCTCCCTTGATCTCACACTCCATCTCCAGCCAGTATCACATTTCTGTGCCCCCATCTCAAGAATGAATCTCTGAATATAGCTGTTTACGACCTCTATTCTGTATGTCTTTTATTCTCTTTGGATTGCATTCCAATTAGCCTTTGACTCTTAATACTCCCAGTGAAACTCATTTTGTTAAGGTCACCAGTAGTTCCATGTTGTTGAAGCGCATGATCCACTCTGTTTACATTGCCTAAGTCTTAATTAGTATGCATATGATGAAAAAACCTCAGAATATGTTCAAGTTTACAAATATGCAAATATAGAAAGGTGGACAGAACTAAAAGGAGAAATAGACAACTTCACAGACTCACTGGGTGGTTTTTGCACACCTCTCTCAGGAATTGGGGATTCAAGTAACAACAACAAAAAGCAAAAAGTAGCATAAAAATGTGAACATCTCCATTCATAAATATGTCCCAGTTGATATTGCATAGCATGGAAAATACATTATTTTCAAGTATAGAAGGAACATTGACTTACATTATACATATGAAGTTCAATAAAGAAAATAAGTATTTAAATTTGAAGAATTGAAACAATTCAAAATATGTGTTCATACCACAGAATAAATTTTAAAAATTAATAGCAAAAAGATACTTTGAAAAATTGAATATTTAGATATTAAGAAATACTCACTGGGGGCACCTAGTTGGCTCATTCAGTTGAGTGTTTGACTTAATTTCGGCTCAAGTCATAATCTCACAGTTCCTGAGTTTGAGCCCCACATGGCGCTCTGTGCTGAAAATGAGGAGTCTGCGTGGAATTCTGTCTCCCTCTCTCTCTGCCCCTCCACCACTCCTTCTCTCTCTCTCTAAATAAATAAATAAGCATTAAAAACATTTTTTTAAAAAAATAGAAAAAGCAATGCCCACTGGACAGCCCTGGGCTGCAAGACACAATTAAATGGAAGTTAGAAAATATTTAACATTAATAATTATGAAAAACATGCATATTAAATATGCAGGATGCCACTAAATAGTGCTTAAAGGAAAATGCCTCAAGTGCATAATTACAATAGAATAGGGCTGAAAAATCAAGGATCTAGGTATCCATCTCACGAATTTAAGAAAAGAACAAGAGGTGCCTGAGTGACTCAGCTGGTTGGGTGCTCAACTCTTAATTTCAGCTCAGGTCTTTTTCTCACAGGAACAGGTCTTGAACTCACAGTTTGTGAGATCGAGCCCCATGTCAGTCTCTGTGCTGACAGCACATTAACCCAAAGACTGTAGGTAGGAGGAAATAATAAAAACTGAAGCAGAAATTGAAGTAGAAATTTCATGCATCATGAAATGCATGATGGAGAAAAGCAACAAATCCAAAACATTATATTTTAGGAACACTAATAAATTTTGTAAGTCTCTGGCAAGTCTAATCTAGAAGAAGAAGAGCGAGAAGAGAGGACAGAAAAGAAAAGGGAGAGGATAGAGGGGGCGGGGAGAGAAGAGAAGAGGGTAAGAGGGATGGAGGGGGGAAGAAATGTCTCAGATTGCCAACATTGGAAAGAAAAAGATGATATATCTACTTATATATAGGTATATGTGGTATAAACCATTTGACTGTAATATGAACAACTATATGTCAATACACTTCATAATTTAGATAAATTCCCAGAAAAAAAATAGCAGCAATACTGATCTAAAACAAATCCATAAAAACATGAATAAGCCTTTATATATAACAGAAACTAATTCTGAAATTCAAATCATCCCACAAAAACTGAGCAAACTGAATCCAGCAATGTATAAAAAGAATAATACATCATATCAAAGTGGGATTTAGTCATAAAATGCAAAGCTGCCTTAACATTTTAAAATCTAGTGTTATTCTTCACATTAGGTCAATAAAAAAGAAAAGCCTTGCAATCATCTGAAAAGATACAGAAAATGCTCTTAAGTCAGTAGAACAGCTCTTAACACACTAGGAATATAAGATAACTCTCTAATCACGTAAATAATATCTAAGAAATTTTATAGCAAAAATCATACTTAATGGTGAAGTTTTCCAGTGAGACTGAAAATATCACATCATCATCACTTATATTTGACATCATACCAAAGGTCCTTGCAGTGGGATGAGACCAGGAAAGTAAATAAGATATATGATGAATGGAAAGAAAGAAAAATTTGAACATTAGCAGTTGAGTACCTAGAAAATCTCTACTAAAAATCATATGTAAATTTAGCAAACCCACCAAATCTATTAGGAATATGTAAAAATCATTTGTATTCTTGTTTAACAGAAAAGAACCAATAAAATATTCCAATCATTACTCTCTAAGTAACATCAGAAAGAAACATCAAATACCAATATCAAACATCTAGTGAAAGAGTCCCACTTTTTCTAACATGTAGACAGTGTAAAGACTGTCTCAATTTAACTATAAGAAAAAGATAAACTACAAAGTCATAAGTCTTTTTTTTTTCAGCCATCAGAAAGCTGAGGTCACAAAGCAACAAAGTAGCATGAATCCCAGTGAGGACAAGCTTCCCCAAAGGAAAGGAGCTATGTGACTGGTTCACTTATGGCAGGCTTGGGAAGATGAGAAGTGGCCATTATATGTAAGGTAGGTATGAAGAAATCAGCTAACCCACTGCTGTTAGAAAAAAAAATCCTGTATCTTGGGGTGAAGGGGAGGAAATCATCCTGGGTCTAGGGTCCTATCCAATACCATTAGTGATTTCCTGGTGCTGGGGAAGGGGCAGGACAATCTCTTGCATAGGAAATGCCACAGATTGAGATCAGAGCATGACTGACATGATGAGGGGGCAGGAGGGCCTAGGTTGCCTCACCTGCAGAGTGCAGGTGCATGGGATCAACCTAAGTTTGAGGATAAACCAGGACAACAGAGAAGAACCTTCCCACCACCAGCCTAGCAGGCACTGAGGCCCAATAACATGGATATAGATTCTCTCTGAGATGTAATCATTCAGTGAGGGAACATTACAAAAACTTAGGGAAGCTTCTGGCATCTCAGACCCCAGCCTAAGCATGAAATGACTCCAGAGGAATCTGAAGATTGTGGAATGTTGAAAGTTACCATGGGGCACCTGGGTGGCTCAGTAGGTTAAGTGTCCGACTTTGGCTCAGGTCATGATCTCACAATTCGTGGGTTTGAGCCCACTCAGCACAACTCTTGACTACTCATCACCCCACACAAAATAGCCTGACAGAAGACTAGAAAAGCTCTTTTCTAAGTGTAAATACTACTTACCTTCGTCCTTCCCATTCCACACACAATTCTTGAACTCGGTAAAAACTGATGACATGTACAAAAATTCAAAAAACAAATAAAAAAACAAAAACGAAAAAAAGAAACAAACCAACAAAAACCCTCTTCAGTCAAGATACATGAGCTTTAACAAAATCAGACTTGGAGATCATCCAGATGTTGGAACTAGAGAAGGAATTTAAAACAACTATGATTACTATGTTAGCCACCTAGTGAAAGAAGTAGACAGTGTGCATGAACAGTTTGGGAATTTCAGCAAAGGGATAGAAACCATAACAGTGAGAGGAGGAAAATAAACAATTCTTTTAATGGCTCATCAATCGATTTGACACAGCTGAAGAAATAATCAGTGAACTTGAAGATACACTAATAGAAATTACTCAAATTAACACACGCACCTGCACCCAAGGTACTGAATAAAAAAAAGAGCATCTAAAGCCTGTGGAACAATGATAAATGGTCTAACATACATGTAATTGTGTCCTAGAAGCAGAAAAGAGAGAGAATAACGCAGTAGGAAGTAGACAATTAGCAGAGAAGGTCATTGGTCTCTGAGAAGGGAAACGAATGAAGGCTTTGTGGGAGGAGTGTCAGGACCACAGCCCACAGTGGGCAACCTCCCAGAGCTAGAGTTCAGGGAGATGAGGTGGCTACACTTCACAGGGCAAAACCCTGGGGAGTAGGGAACAGCACAGAGAGAAAGCCTAGGGGAGCTGCAGAAGGGAGCCCTGGAGTCTGACTGATGTGCTTGAGCTAAGCAAAGCTAGAAAAAGAAACGCCAGACATTTCCAGGATTTCTTTCCTTATTTTCTTACTGCTTTTACTACTCTTTCCTTACTTTCTTACTGCCTCTGAACTTTGTTTCCTATCTTCTTAGCCCAGTGAGACTGCTGCTTTGCGCCTGAGCTCTATTCTGCTCACCACCCAGTGCAATCCCCTCAGAGGGAGCCATCGAAGTGTGGATCTCCCCCCCTGACTTTCCTTTCTTTCAAGACTAAGAACCCCTCTGGTCTCTGCCTTCCTGTGGTCACTCTCCAGTACTTCCAAATAGTTGCTTCAAAAGTTTATCACTTCTGCCAATAAAAGGGCTAAGTTGACGCAAGTTACTCAGCTGCTATGGATTCTCTAAGTCCTTGCACTATGAATGTTTTAAACACTGACTGTTTTCTGCCATTAAACTGTCTTTGCCAATTTATTTACTATCAAGTGATTCAATCAAGTTTATCCCCAATGGCACACCCATCGTTGTCATTCCTTTGTTTTTATGTGGCTTTAAATAAACAACTGAGGGAAAGTCAAGGACTGTTTCTAATTTAAAAGTCATTTGCCAACACCAGAAGCACTGTTGGGGCTCCTAGAGTTTTCCTACTGTATAAATGCTGAATTGAAATTTAACTGCATTTGTTGTTGGCAAGAGCTGACGTTTTTATGTCTTTGGGAAAACTGTGGGGAGAATTTTCTAACAAGTCAATACATCCAGCAAATGTGCTTCCTCTGCTCTGGAAAGTTCCTATCTGAAATAAAAACTATGTACCCTATCTATTTCCATTCACACAAAAACACTGTAGTCAACCTCATGTGTACAAAAATAATGGATAAAAGTTGGTGAGAAATCCGTTTATTTATTTTGCATGCATTAGGCACCTGATCTGCACCAGGAACCACAGTAAAACAAAGTATTGAGGTCCTTCTTGATTGAGAATGCCATTTTATTAAAATAAATTTTTTTAATATTTATTTTTGAGACAGAGAGAGAGACAGAGTGTGAGCAGGGGAGGGGCAGAGAGAGAGAGGGAGACACAGAATCCGAGGCAGGCTTCAGGCTCTGAGCTGTCAGCACAGAGCCCAACACAGGGCTCAAACTCACAAACCATGAGATCATGACCTGAGCTGAAGTCAGACGCTCAACTGACTGAGCCACCCAGGCATCCCGAAAATGTCATTTTAGATATCAAGGATTTCAGCATTGATAACTGGCTATACAGTTACAGTGAACCTTTTCATCAAAACACTGAAAAAAAGGATCTTTTTATATATACAAAAATTCTTAATGAGATCTACAAAAATAAAATTGTGGAGAGTTGTGAGAGCATAGATTTTCACTGAGCTAAGAATAAACATGTAATAATAAAATGGAGGCCAGCCTGGGAATAAAGAAGAACAGCTTGGATGAGTAATACACCTTTCCAAATGCCCAACATCCTTCCACTGGCTTCATTGTACAGGAATGTAGCTTGGCAACAAAACTGAGGAATAATGTGAACTCTTGGCATCTCTACGTCGTATGCTGGTGTAAAAGGCAAATAACGTCAAGGTAGAGGGTCAAAAAAGGAAAACGTTGAGTAAGGGTAATATCCTCAGAACATTACCATATGTTCTTAGGTCCTACCAAGAGAAACACTTCCTATCCATCACATTTTTGTAATTTCTCATTTGGAAGACTGACACTTTGTTCTAAACATAGTTTTAATGGCATACAAAAGGATAATTAGGATAATTCAGGGAAGATAGCCCACAGAGATAAATGAGATATGCAGATTACTAATAACGATTTTAAACATATTGGTAGGTCACTAAATTATTTCATGTTTTCATGCTAATATAAATATTTCTAGTGGGATTGAAACAGTAAATAATACTAAACAAAAACTGTTTAAGTGTGGGACCACTCATTTCAAAATAGACCAAAAAAAAAACCAAGGAAAATTTTGTTGTTTTTATTAAACTCCTATTACGGAATGTCTTAATAATAAATTTTTTATGAATAAATTTCTAGAACAGGTGCTAGCCTAGTACTTAAGATTCCAGTAGACAAACTGGCCAAACCAATTAAACAGTCCCCTTCACCAAGTAAGGACCTCACCAGGCAGGTCTTCACTGAGGCTCATTCATGTCTGAGGTGTTTGCTACCAACACCAGTAGGTGGCCTCAATTGATCAATGGTCAGTGAATGAACTGTGCAAACGTGTGAATGTATTTTCATGGCAGATCACATAAGAAGTATTGGAAAATGTGAACTATGATTTGATTAGATTTTAATTCACAAAAAAGAAAAAAAAGTAAGAGAAAAAACTCAAAAGCAGATTCCATCATAAGAAATCTCTTTAGTAGAAATATATTTATTCCTCCTTGTAGCATATAGTTGCTGAGTACTAGAGTGCCAAGCTTTGTGTCATGTGTTTCAAATAACACCGTAAATCAAACCAAGTCCATAATTTACGTTCCAATTGTAATTGTAATTTTAAGTCCAATTCATTTGGGCTTCAAACTCCAACGCAGAGAGTTTATACTGGAACCTGTTATTCCCAAGAGCAATGTGCTAGAGATGAGAATTGGAAAAAAACTGGAGCTTGACACTAGCATTAGCATTTATTTTTAAAATACTTTGAATAATTTTAGGATGAATTTGTTCTTTTTTCTTTGATCAATTAAGCCATTATTTCTCAGCACATTTGATCTGCAAACAATAACTGGCCATTTGACAAGGTTGGCAGTGGGGTGAGAGCAGAGAAGAGAGAAGGTAACTTTTACAGAAGAGAACCTTAGCAAAGTTTTCCCAAAGAGGCTAAAAATTGAGTTGAGCCTTAAATTTTAAGCCAAACCCAGCAAGTGAGGAAACAGAGGAGACAGCAGTGTGATCACAGCTCGAACGAAAAGCGCACTGGAAGTGAAAGGTGGGAAATTTTTGCTAGTTGGGCTGCATGGGGGTACAGGTGTTAACTTGACTGTAGCTACAGGTAAATCACAAGAAGCAAAAAGTTTCGCCCACAGCTACCTGGTGCCAGAAAGCATATAGGCAAAAAAATCTGCAATCTTGACTAACAGAAAAAGACGTGAATATAACACACTGTGGCTTCTTGAGGGTTGGTAGAATGAAAAGATGAGCAAATACATGGGTAAATACCAAAATGTTGAGCCCATCCCATGGGATAGTCAGAATAGTGGCCCCCCAAATAAAAGATATCCACGTCCAAATATCTACTACCTCTAAATATATTATCTTGGCAAATAGACTTCACAACTTGATTAAATCAAGCCATTTGGGATGAGGAGGTGAGCCTGAATTGTCCAGATGGGTCCAATGCAATCACAAGGATCCTTATAAATGAAAGAAGGAGGGGAGAGAGTGGGTCTCAGAGTGGAGCAACTTGAGAATGCCATGATCCGCTATTGCTTCCCGTGAAGGTGGAGGAAGGGGTAGGACCCAAGGGACTCAGGAGGCCTGAGAAGCTGGAGAAGCCGAGGAATAGATTCTGCCCTAGAGCCTTCCTAAGGAACATGGCCCTACCAATATTTTGATTTCAGCCCAGTGTGTCTAACCTAACCTTCAGAGCTGTAAGATAACAAATCTGTGTCCTTGTAAGCCACTGAATTCATGGTGATTTGTTACAGCAGCAATAGAAACCATATACACTCTACTACAGAACAAGCTGGAAAAAAAAAAAAAAAAAGAAATCTCAGTGTAAAAAAAAAAAAAAAGACAGCCAGACTAACTGATAGATTCATTCAATTATGATTTTTCAGGAACAGTTTTAAAAAATCATGGAGTTCAGACTTGAGACGAGTTTTTATTCTTTACATTTCCCTGAGATTAAACATTCACCTGATCTAAATCTCTGCAAGACAAAATTACGAAGAGAGTCTTGATATCAATACTAGAAAGAACAACAACAACAAAAAACTTTGAATCTTGATTGTGGTTGGTTTTTTCCATTTAGGTATAGTTTAAGTTTCTCCAGGCACAGTGGCACTGTGAAGTCGGGGGAGCAAAATTCAAATGAGGTATGAAATAACACTGTGAGGTCAGCCAGCTGCACTCACTCGGCTCGCAACTCGCAAAGACTACTCTGTTTTGAAGTGCTGTTTGCAACGATGCCAAATGAAAAACATCAACATGAAATTGCAGCTGGTGTTTCCAGTTGCAAATTTGAGGTAGTACATGTTCCTGTAATATGTGTCATAAAAACTCAACCTATTCCAGAATGGATCTAACAACTGAATTTTCAGCTAAGATCCAACTGACCATTGATGCCATCCATCAACTGGATTTAGATCAACTCTTCACCTCCGTACAGCATCTGAGAAACAAGAGGAATTGAAAGGCCATTTGTTCAGCACAAAATGCAACAGGGAGGTGTGTTTACTGGTGGTCAATGCTGATTCTTCTCCCAAACATATTTTTTACCTAATCGCTAGTTTATGTACGTGATTCAGGGGAATGTGGCCCCACCCCAGATGCAGGGGAAGTCTCTGATTAGTTTACACGAACCCCAGCATTATTCTATTAGTTCCGACTTTGGGTCCAGGAATATTCACGTGACCTAAGTTGGCCACTATATTCCACTCGCCCCTATTGCTATAGAAGGTATGTTGTAACAACAAGGCAACCAGCTCCAGACAAAGCTAACTAAAGTGACAGCATAGCCAGGAGAGGAACAAACAAACAAAAACCTGAGGCCCACTCTGCCTCTGGATTTTTTATTGTGTGTGAAAATAATGTCATCACCGAGGCCATTTTGAGTCAGGTTTGTCTTATTTACAGATGCAGTGGGATGCTAATGATCTTAGATATTTACCTGTTTTCCCATAACATTGGCTCTCAGAGTTGTTGAGTTCTTACGAGTTGTGGTAAAGATAGTCTCCAAACTTTGGTGTCGGGCAAAAGTAAAGTCTCCTTCTCAATGCATCTCAAGAATCACTTAGCTGTCATCCTCGTAAAACTGGTGCCTCTTCTTCACCCAGTCTGGCCTGTTATCATATACAAAAACCTAGTCATGAGCCTCCCACTCCTTGAGGAGCTATGCGTATCTTTAGTGGAGGTTTTCCTCAGGGCACAATACACTGGTTCACTCAGTGTATCCAATGGAAGGTTCTTGAAATCCCATTTGATCACATACTCCTGTCTCTCAAATATCGTATTCATTACAGGGGCTGAAAGCCTCCCCCTACTGTTCTTTCTGTGAAATTGGCCCTCCCATCCCCTTCCCCTTGACACACACACACACAGCCCTAGCCCACACACTCTTGTCCTCATGGTCTGTACGGTTGTCTGGTTCATGGACATCAGCCATGCTGAAATGTGCATCATACTTCCAAGGCTCACTGGAGGGGAAGCTCCTGCTATTTCAGTGGCCTGGCGCTTTCCCTTGTGAGTTGGTGCTCCTGCGGGCTGGTCCCACCGCTGCCACACGTGTGGAGACCACCCCTCCGCCAGGACCCTGAAGATACCGCCGGCTCCTCCTGTTTGTGCCTATCAGCGCTCTTCCTAGAACCCCTTGAAGTGGTTAAATCAGGACCGCAATTGAATCCCCCTGTACCTCTAAGTACTCTGCCTTCAGCACGTTGAGCAAAAGGACCACAGCTTTGGATTCCTTACCAATGCAGGCTCCTAGCAATAGTGGGCACATTTCCTCTCTACTGAGGTCTGTGAAATATCAGGGAATAGATTAACATGATACCTTGAAAGCAATTTAGTATATATTTTTGTAGCCTCTGTATATCTTTATTCCCAACCCCGAGACACTTATTACTGGGAATCTTTTAAAAGTCTGCCTCCAGGAGCACCTGGGTGGCGCAGTCGGTTAAACATCCAACTTCGGCTCAGATCATGATCTCACGGTTCTTGAGTTCAAGCCCGGTATTGGGCTCTGTGCTGATAGCCCAGAGCCCAGAGCCTGATTCCGTGTCTCCCTCTCTGTCTGCCCCTCCCCCACTCGCATGCTATCTCTTTCTTAAAAATAAACATTAAAAAAATTTTAGAAAATCCGTTTCTGGGCACCTGGGTGACTCAGTCGGTCAAGCATACGATTCTTGATTTCAGTTCAGGTCATGATCTTGTGATTCATGAGTTTGAGCCCTACGTCGGGCTCTGTGCTAGCAGTGTGGATCCTTCTTGGGATTCTCTCTCCCTCCCCCCCTTCCCCTTTCTCTGCCCCTCCCCTGGTCATACACACACTCTCTCTCTTTCTCTCAAAATAAATAAACCTAAAACATTTTTTTAAATCTCCCTCACTTATGATTCCCCATGTGGTACACAGAACAATGGACAAAGATGCCCATGTATTATTCCCCCAAACCTGTGAATGTTACCCTATGTGGCACAAGGGACTTTTCAGTTGTGATTAAGACAACAAGCTTGAAATGGGAAGATTATTCTGGACTAACCTGGTAAACCGAATGGAATCACAAAGATCTTATCAGTGAAAGAGGGAGGCAGGAGAGTCAGGGTTGGAGAAGGAAATGCAACAATGGAAGCAGAGGTCTGAATGATATGTAAAGGGGCCAAGAGCCAGAGGGTGCGGGTGGCCTTCAGAAGTTTAAGGCAAGGACTTGGATTCCACTCTAAAGCCTCTAGAAGGAACGCTCCTAACTGGACCTTGATTTTCATCGAGAGAGACACATTTCGGACTTCTCACCTCCAGACTGATAAGGTAATGAATACGTGCTGTTTTAAGTCACTAAATTTCTGGTAAGTAGGAAACTAACACAAGTTTGAGATCCACCAACTGTAGCTCTATTTAGGCCTCACTAAGTACACCAGATCAGCATTTTTTTTTTAACCTCCTCAGCCTCGGAATTCTTCACAAACAACAGAAACTCAGAGGAGCCTTCAAGGATTATCCTCCCCCAGATCTGGACCCAGGAGTGTGGAGTACACCAAGCTGCTCTCTACCACCCCCTGGTGGAGGCTGGCTCAATAGCGTCTCTGTTGCTTTTTATTTTATTTTATTTATTTATTTTTATTTATAGTTTATTGTCAAGTTGGGTTCCATATAACACCCAGTGCTCTTCCCCACAAGTGCCCTCCTCCATGACCATCACCCCCCTTCCCCTTTCCCCCTCCCCGTTCAGCCCTCAGTTTGTTCTCAGTATTCAAGAGTCTCTCATGATTTGCCTCCCTCCCTCTCCCTAACTCTTTTTCCCCCTTCCCCTCCCCATGGTCCTCTGTTAGGTTTCTCCTGTTAGACCTATGAGTGAAAACATATGGTATCTCTCCTTCTCCGCCTGGCTTATTTCGCTTAGCATGACACCCTCGAGGTCCATCCGCGTTGCTACAAATGGCCAGATTTCATTCTTTCTCATTGCCATGTAGTATCCATTGTATATATAAACCACATCTTCTTTATCCATTCATCAGTTGATGGACACTTAGGCTCCTTCCATGATTTGGTTATTGTTGAA
>CM053578.1:96737842-96815996 GCA_028646485.1 Cryptoprocta ferox | reverse complement strand
TCTTTTACCCATTTCTTCACTGGATTATTCGTTTTTCAGGTGTGGAGTTTGGTGAGTTCCTTGTAGATTTTGGATACTAGCCCTTTATCCGATATGTCATTTGCAACTATCTTTTCCCACTCTGTCGGTTGCCTATTAGTTTTTTCGATTGTTTCCTTTGCCGTGCAGAAGCTTTTTATCTTGAGGTCCCAATAGTTCATTTTTGCTCTTGATTCCCTTGCCTTTGGGGATGTGTCGAGTAGGAAATTGCTGCGGTTGAGGTCAAGGAGGCTGTTTCCTGCTTTCTCCTCTAAGGTTTTGATGGTTTCCTGTCTCACATTCAGGTCCTTCATCCATTTTGGCATCTCTATTTCTGACCCTGAGCTTAAACAGGGATCCTCAACCTGGCTCAAACAGCAGAAATTTTTCAAATCTTTGTTGTACCTGAAAAACTTTTATACATATGAATGTCCAGGTTGTTATCAGCATTCTTGGGGTGATGCCCAAGCATCAGTTTAAATCTCTTTAAGGTGATTTCAAGATGCCGCCAAGTTTGAGAATCATTGGGTCAAACAACTCATCCACACATGAGGAGAAGTGTAGAAATCTAGCTACACTCCAGCCTACTGTATAGAATAGTCGCAATGGCCCAACGTCTTTTTTTCCTCTCCCAGGCACAATGCATCTCAAATTTCTCCAACATTTGGTAGCAAAAACCTGAACCATAAATGCAGTGTGATACCCCAGGTTGGATTGGATCCTGGCACAGAAAAATGTCATTAGTGGAAAAACTGGTGAAATTCAAATAAAGTCTGGAATTCATCTGATATTAATGCATCAATAATAGTGATGTGCCATTGTTAAGTAAGACTAGAGGGAACTGGGGGAAGGATGTACAGAAGTCTTTGCTCTATCTTTACAATTGGTCTGTAAATCTAAAATTATTCCCAAGTGGAAAGGGCAGTTGAAAACAAAGCCTGAACTAATATCCTGGAAGAGGCAGCCACAACCCACTCCAGAGCTATCCACTAGCATAGACCAAAAGCCTTGAATGAGTCTGGACGTGTCTGCCACCAATTGTCTTTCCACCTCATAAAAGGATTCTAATTTCTTAAGAAATTAAAAGCTCTAGATGCTGAGTTAACAATTTAAATTTAAATTTGCTTATTTTAACAAGATCCTTTCATATTAATTTAGCAAAGTCACATGATGCTGCTTAAATCAAACCATCTGCTTAGAATCTTTCACAACAAACCATGTATGCTCACAGCACTTGTGATTGTAGAATAGCTTCAGCTTTGTGGTAATAATTCAAGAGCACACCAAGCTCAGGTCTGATTCATCTTCATCTTTGCCATCATTCTGTCAACAGCAAAACTGTCCTAGGTGGGGCATTCTTCTGCTCATTCCCAAAGTAGCCTTCTCCCTCCTTATCTGGCTGTACTTGGGATCACATTAAAAAACAACAACCAATGGACTAAAAAAAAAAAAACAACTCCCCAAAACAAACCCAGAAACAGACACATAAATACAGAAAACAAACTGGTGTTGACAGAGGGGAGGGTGATGGGGGCATAGATGAAATAGATGAGTGGGGATTAAGAGGTACAGACTTCCAGTTAGAAAATAAATGAGTCATGGAGATGAAAAGTACAACACAGAGAATATAGCCAACAATGTAACATCGTATGGTGACAGCAGTGACCACACTTATGCTGAACATTGCATAATGTATAGAATTGTTGAACCACTATGTTGTACACCTGAAACTGAAACAACACTGTATGTCAACTATACTGTGATAATAAAAATAAACAGAAAAAAAGGTAAAAGAAAGGGAAGATGGGAAGATTTCATTCTTTTTCATTGATGAGTAGAGTTCCATTGTATATTGTATATATATATATCACATCTTCTTTATCTATTCATCACTTGATGGACATTTGGGCTCTTTCCTTAATCTGGCTATTGTTGATAGCACTGAAGAAACTTAACAGAAGACATGGGGGAAGGGAAGAAAAAAAATAGTTACAAACAGAGAGGGAGACAAACAATAAGAGACTCTTAAATACAGAGAGCAAACTGAGGGTCGATGGGGAGTGGGGAAAATGGGTGATGGACATTGAGAAGGGCGTTTGTTGGGATGAACACTGGGTATGTAGGTGATGAACCATGGGAATCTACTCCCAAAGCCAAGAGCATAGTGTATGCTAGCTAACTTGACAATAAATTATATTTTAAAAAGCTTATAATAAGTATTATATACAAACCAACAAAATAAGTATTTTACAAATGAAAAGATTTACAAAAGGATAGAAACAAAATGATGATTTGGAAATTCTTGGGATTATTTTAGTTTCCTTATTTTGTTTTGAAGAGTTGAGCCCACTTGTTCAAATAAAGTATGCATTTATTTGGAAAGGGGGAAAAAAAGAAAGGGAAGAAAAGCAGTCTTATCCAGAAGCCTTGAAAGTATGATGTTTCATTGATAAGATGGCAGCAGTTTTCACCAAGCACATCACAACATGCAGGAGTTTCCTAAAACTCTTCTTTGGACATCCGTGTCCCCAGGGTTTCCTTTGAATGCATTTGCTAGTGCTCTTTCTGTCCACATGAGTTGCTCACACTCTCACATGATGGTTGCATCCACCTTTTCTGGGAAAGGGGGTCTCACAACCATGCCAGACTTGCCAGATTGCTATGGTGGAAAGCAGTCCTGAAGTCCATTCGTGATTTCCTCAGAATATAAACCCTACTAGAATTCTGGCTACCTCATTACATTTCTGTTGACATTGTTTGGAATTGGGATCACCTTATGAGAGTAAATGTAGCACAAAGGAAGATGATAAAAGAAACTTGGCTCTGTGACATGGTCTGCAGAAAATGTTTGATACCCAAAAGGTTACTTTCAACCAAAACAATGCCAAACCAAATGTTACTAGATTTAGCAAACAAAATAGAAGACAACCAGTTAAATTGGAATTTCAGACAAAAAAAAATCATTTTTTATGTTTTTAATGTTTTTTTTTTATTTATTATTGAGACAGAGAGAAACAGAGCATGAGTGGGGGAGGAGCAGAGAGAGAGGGAGACACAGAATCCAAAGTAGGCTCCAGGCTCTGAGCTGTCAGCACAGAGCCCAATGCGGGGCTCAAACTCACAAACTATGAGATCACGACCTGAGCTGAAGTCGGATGCTTAACCGACTGAGCCACCCAGACACCCCCCAAAATCAGTTTTTTGAGAATCAGTCAGTACTCCAATATTCCTGAAGAACATAGATGCAAAACACTAATCCCAACAATACATTTAAAAAAAATCATTCACCACAATCAAGTGGGATTTAATCCCGGGTTGCAAGTCTGGTTCAATATTCACAAATCATTCAATGTGATACATCACATCAATAAGAGAAAAGATAAGAACCATATAACCATTTCAATAGACACTGAAAAAGCATTTGAGAAAGTACAACATCCACTCATGATAAAAGGCCTCAACAAAGTAGGTTTAGAGGAAGCACGCCTCAACATAATAAAGGCTATATATTAAAAACCCACAATGGACATCATCCTTAATGCAGAAAACCTGAGAACGCTTCCTCTAAGTTCAGGAACAAAACAAGGATGTCCAATTTTACCACTTTTATTCAACATAGTACTGGAAGTCCTAGCCACAGTAATGAGACAATAAAAGAAATAAAAGTCATCCACATTGGTAAGAAAGAAGTAAGCCATTCACTATTTGTATCTAACATGATGCTATATATAGAAAACTTGAAAGACTCCATCAAAAAACTGCTAGACTGACGATGGATTCAGTAAAGTTGTAGGATACCAAATCAAGGTACAGATGGGACACCTGTATGGCTCAGTCAGTTAAGCATCTGGCTCTTGATTTCAGCTCAGTCCATGATCTAGCAGTTTGTGAGTTCAAGCCCCACCTTGGGCTCTGTGCTGACATTGTGGAGCCTGCTTGGGATTCTCTCTCTCTCTCTCTCTCTCTCTGTCTCTCTCTCTCTCTGTCTCTCTCTCTTTCTGCCCCTCCCCTGCATGTTCTCTCTCCTCTCTCAAAATAAATAAATAAATTTTAAAAAATCAATTACAGAAATCTCTTGCATTTCCACACACCAATAATGAAGCAGCAGAAAGAGAAATTATGAAAACAGTCACATTTACAATTGCACCAAAAATAATAAGATAACCTAGGAATAAACCTAACCAAAGAGGTGAACGACTTGTATTTTGAAAACTATAAAACTTTGGTGAAAAAAATTGAAGATGACACAAAAAAGTGAAACGACATTCAATGTTCATAGACTGGAAGGATAAATATTTTTAAAACATCCATACTACTCAAAGCACTTTATACATTTAATCAAAATATCAATATATCAATAGCATTTTTCACAGAACTAGAGCAAACAATCCTAAAATTTGTATGGAACCACAAATGACCCCAAATAACCAATGTCATCTTGACAAAAAAAAGCAAAGCTGGAAGCATCATAATTTCAAAAGTCAAGCTGTAGTAATCAAAACAGTATAGTACTGGCACAAAAAATAGATACATAGATCAATAGAACAGAATAGAAAACCCAGAAATAAGTCCACAACTATATGATCAATTACTCTTCAACAAAGCAAGAAAGAATACGTGGGAAAAAGTCCCTTAAACAAATGGTGGTGGCAGACTGGACAGTCACATGCAAAAGAAGAAACCAGACCACTATCTTACATCATACTCAAAAATAAATTCAAAGTGGATTAAAGGCCTAAATGTGAAACCATAAAAAAAAATCTTGAAGAGATTAGAGGCAGTAACTTCTTTGACATTGACCATAGCAACTTTTTTCTAGATAGGTCTCCTAAGGCAAGGGATACAAGAGCAAAAATAAACTATTGAGACTACATTAAAATAAATGAAATTCTGCACAGCAAAGGAAACAATCAACAAAACTAAAAGTCAACCTACAAAATGGGAGGAGATATTTGCAAATTCAATAAAGGATTAGTATCCAAAATGTACAAAGAACTTGTACAACTAAATCCCAAAACAAATAATCTAATTTAAAAATGGGCAGAAGACATGAATAGGCATTTCTCTGAAGAAGCCATACAGATGGCCAACTGACTCATGAAAAGATGTTTATCATCACTTACCATCAGGGAAATGAAAATCAAAACCACAATGAGATAGCACCTCACACCTGTCCGAATGGTAAAAATCAACAACACAAGAAAAAACAAGTGTTGGTGAAGACGTCGAGAAAAAGGAACATTCATGCACTGTTGTTGGGAATTCAAACTAGTGCAGCCATTGTGGAAAACAGTATGGAGTTTCCTCAAAAAGTTAAAAATAGAATTACCCTATGATCTAGTAATCATACTGCTGGGCATTTACCCAAAGAATGCAAGAACAGGAATTCAAGGGGATATATGCACCCCTATGTTTATAACAGTATTGTTTACAATAGTCAAATTATGGAAGTAACCCAAATGTTCACCCATTGATGAATGGATAAAGAAGATGTGGGATATATGAATATTACTCAGCTATAAAAAAAAGAATGAAATCTTACCATTCACAGCAATGTGGGTGGATATAGAGAGTATAATGCTAAGTGAAAAAAAAGTCATAGAAAGACAAGTAACATACAATTTCACTAATATGGAGAATTTAAGAAACCAAACAAATTAGCAAAGGGAAAAAAGAGAGAGAGAGAGAGAGATCAAGAAACAGACTCTTAATTAGAGAGAAAAAACTGATGGTTATTAGAAGGGGAGGGAAGGGGGGAATGGGTTAAACAGGTGAGGGGGATTAAGGAGTGCACCTGTCATGATGAGTACCAGGTTTTGTAAAGAATTGTTAAATCACTGTGTATTGTCCACCAAAAACTAATAAAACCCTGTATGTTAAAAAAAAAAAAAAAGAATCAGGCCATACTGATATCAAAAAAAAAAAAATTACAGTAAAACCTTGGATTGCAAGTAACTTGTCCTGGAGTGTTCTGCAAGACGAGCAAACATTTCTAACACATTTTTAACTTGATAAACGAGCAATGTCTTGCCATACAAGTCGTAGGTGAGGCTGAATGTCACATGATCACAACTGAGCCAAAGGTTCTTGAAATTCGCTTTGATATATGAGTGTGTTGGATTACAAGCATGTTTCCAGAACTCGGGAATCAAGGTTTCCAATTTAACTGGTCATCTCGTATTTTATCTGGCAATTAGAAGAGTAACTCCTGTGATCCAAGAAATGCCTTTCTGTGTGGGCCAGTACTGGCACAAGTCTCTGTGGTCTGAAATGGTGTGGAGAGACATCCTTTTTGAGAAGTCAAGAACATATATGTGACTTTCACGTTGGATGATGATATCTATGACCATGAGGAATGCGTTTTCTTTTTCTCATACTTTCTACATGCTTTTCTATAAGTGTAATTTATTTTCGATGTTTATGAAAGAACTATAGATAGCAATTTCGAAGAATAATAAAATTATATTTTGCTTTTCCCTGCAACCAGAGGAGGCTTTCCAGGAGAGAGAGAAGTATAGTGCCTATCAGTAGGTGACATCAAAATAGCACAGTTCAACTTTTGCTTTAAAAATAGGGTGATATTATCCTCAAGCCCTCCTGGGTGAAATACATATACTGTAGAGAAGTATTTCTCTTGCATCTCAGAACTAAATTATTCCTAAAAAATGACTTGTCTAAAGTATGCTGTGAGAAAAAAATGCCATTTTTGTGATTGTTATGAAAAATGACCATTGAAAACTAGGTCATCACACTAGCTCCAACTGGTTTCTATCTTTTGAGCTCAAAGATTCACAATTTGAGTTCCCTGGGTTTTTTTCATGAGAGTCTGAAATGAGTATTTTTAATTGACTTATTTTGAAATTGGAAGTTTAAATGTAGGCTGCCACTTGACTTTAAATGATTTTCCTTGAAAGTTTTCTATTAGGTTATGCAGAAATGAGCTATTCTTTTTCCTATATTTAAAAGATTTACACCATTCATAATAATAAACAGAATCTTTATATTTCATTTGAAATGTGCACAAATAGTGATTAGGAAAAGATAAATATAAAATTAAACTGCTAGGTAATCTTCACTCTACACACCAGATTACATTTTTCCAGTTTTCTAATATCCTAGAACATTATGTCTAGGTGTGTGAGTCTCCTGTATAATGGATTTTTAATCCCACAAATTATTTCTTTGAACTCTGCTAAAATGTATCAAAATGCAGTTATATTTTTCATGAGCAAACATTTTCTTTCTTTCTTTTTTTACAGACTTAGTGTCCAACCCAAATTGTAAAATGTTTAAATTCAGTGGGATGAATTATTAATCTGCCTTCTCAATTCTGACCTTTATCATCCACATTCATGTTTATTCTCATGAATAATAACTAGGTGAAATCCCCAAACATTGTTAGCTTCCTATTTTCATGTGAATCACCAAGCAATCCTCCTCCCAACTGACCAAATCTGGGCAATCAAGTTTGAGGAATAAATGATAGCGTGATGACAACGCCGGTAAACAATACCGAATAATAATCATAGTAACAGAACTCCCTTGGATATGTAGCAATTTACAGCTGATACGAAGCGTTCCAATCCACGACTTCATTACATACCCATAAGAACCCTACAAAACAAATAGTAATCATTTCATTTAATACACGAAGACACAGGCTCAGGGTGGATAATGGCTTGCGCCTGAGGTTATAACATTAGCGAGAGAGAAGCAGAGTGAGGACCGGCACCCATTAAGTTTTGAATACCAGCCATGTTCTTTCTGGTATTTGCAGGATTAAAAATTCTCAAGCTATAAGGAAAAGCATAGAAATAATTTTGAGGCTAGGGAGGAACCTGCTGCGATCCATCTGGATAAGAAGCACAATAAGAACATTCTCTGTTATGTAACCCTTAACAAATGGAGCTATGATGTGGAGCCTCAGGGCGAACCTACGTCTAAGTATTTCTACTTTAAATAACAACAGGCACTGACAACAGTGGCCAGAGCCACAACACAAAGATGCATTTACAGAAGCCCAGTATGGGCCATATGGGACGGTGCTTCCAACACTGACTCATCCATTGTCCCCTGTCCCAAACAACTGTCGCTCTCCCCAGAATCTCTTAGTTTAGCAAGCAGCATTCTGCTAAAGCACCCATATACTCCACTTCCAGATTGGTCGCACCTCTGAATCACATGTCGCCCTTTGGAAAACAATACACATTTAGTGAATCACTTAGATCAGATTCTCAGAAAGTTGAGGCAAGGCTTTTATATTTTCAAAACAGGTTGTCAGTTTGACTCTGATGCATAGTTAGGTTTCTTTAAGACTATGCTTTGAATTTATAAACCGCTAATTATTTTCAAGCCATGTTTATCGAGCACCCACTATACGTGAAGTATAAAAAAACGAGGATCTAAATAAGATACAGAGAACCTTTCTACCAAGAGCTCCTGGTCAGTTAGGAATCAGAGGCGTCTAAATTAATACAGTACTTTATAAATGCAACAGTGAAACAACTACCAGAGGAACAGAGTAGCAATAGACATTATGTAGGAGCACTATAGTGGCCACATGTGGGATGACTATGGGCAGGGTCTACACTTACCCTTCTCCATATTCCACACCACACTTCATGCAATGTTGTAGTAAATAGTCAATAAATCCCATGAGTTGTTATGATTAATGGCCTCATAGTCTATTGAAATCTGATTAATTTTTCTTGAGGTTAATTTTTTGAGGTTAATTTCTTGAGATATCCATATATTTTCTAAAAAATAAGAAACAGTGAAAGAAGTAAAGCTCTTTCCTAATCCCTCCTTAATCCTGATTCCTGATCTTGGAGGCAAACCCTCCACTGTTAGAAGTCTCATCTATCACCTCCAGGTGTCCAAATAACCTGCTACTACTCTTTCTCCGGAGTTTTTGATTTAGACATTATTTATTCTAACCATGATTCCCTTCTTGAATCACTTACATATTCCCCTCCCATCTTTAATATGATACATTATTTGTTGCATCAATATTCAGTGTTGCTATTATTATATCATGCAGGCATTATTAAACACCAACCACTAATTATAAATTAACATGTTTTAAAAATTTGGCGGCAACAGTTTCCTTATAAATTACTTAGCTTTATATATAAATATATATTTTGTATATGTGTGCTTATACATACCTACATATGCATACATATGTACATATACATATGCTTCTTGTACTTGTATATGTGTGTATGTGAGTATATGAATAGATGATAGATAGATGATAGATAGATAGACTCTTAATCACAATATGGTAGCTCAAGCACAAAACTTCTTTTGAATTTTTTTAAAATGTTTTTTTCATTATTATTTTTGAGAGACAGAGACGGAGTGCAAGTAGGAGAGGGGCAGGGAGAGAGGGAGACACAGAATCTGGAGCAGGGTCCAGGCTCTGAGTTGTCAGCACAGATCCCGGCACGGGGCTCGAACCCACGAACTGGTGAAATCATGACCTGAGCCAAAGTCGGACGCTCAGCTGACTGAGCCACCCAGGCATCCCTCAAACCTTCTTTTATTGTGGTTAAATCCTGTAACCAACTGTAGCTATACATTATTTCTCTTTTTGGAGACATCTGTCCAGGACCCCATGATGGTCTGTTTGCTCTCATTCTTGCCACATGTCATCCTGTCTGTGTTAGACTTTCCTATCTTTCTCTGCCTTAATTTGTCCCTCTGGATAAGCATCTTTCTAGTAGCTTCTGAGAAAGGTAGATACATTTGAATATCTTTACTCTTCCTTCACATTTGAAGTGATCATTTAGATTAGTAAAAAGTCTAAGTTAGAAATAATTTCTTCCAAGGCTCTTGAATACTGAGAACAAACAGGGCTGATAGGGGAGTGGGAGAGGGGGAGGGGAGTGATGGGCATGGAGGAGGGCACTTGTGGGGAAGAGCACTGGGTGTTATATGTAAGCCAACTTGACAATAAACTATAAAAGAAAAAAATAAATCACTTTATATTTGCTTTAAAAAAAGAAAGAAAGAATTTCTTCCATTTCGAAGACCTTGCTTCTTCATCTTTTTGCTCATGGTGTGACTGTATGGAAGTCTGATGCCATCAGATGCCCAATTTTGTGAATGTATCAGTTCCTTTTTTTTTTTTTTTTCATTTCTCTCTGTGGAATTTGAACCTTGTTGGTACCAGGTGGTGTTGGGCATTCATTGTACTGAGCACTTGGTAGAAAATGAATCATGTAGGGTGCTTAAATAAAACCACTAATTTTCAGATTCTTCCACCCACTCCCCTCCTGAAAGATTCTAACTTCATTGTCTGAGCAAAGCCTGGGCACCATTTTTAAAGTTTCCTGAGTCATTCCATTGTACAGCCAGGACTGAGAAGCGCAGCTCCAGATCAGTGGTTTTCAAACTTTCATGTGCATACAAATTGCCCAGGATCTGACTGAAATGCAGGTTTTTGACTCAGAAAATCTGGGCAGGGACCAGAATGAACATTTCTACCCAGTGTCCCAGTGGTGCCAATGCAGATTCCTGACTCGGGGCACACTTTGAGTGAACTCTATTCCCTGAAAGCTTGTGAGGACAGAAGGATCCTGAGCTCCCAAACTGCATTAATCAGTATCTGTTCTTTATTCTACCTCTTGATGATTTTTATGCACCTCAATTTTTGAGAACCTCTGTTCTAGAGAAAATACCTTGGAGATAAAGATGATTCTGAATAGACTGACTCCTAACAGGCTAATACAGTTTAATTAACCCCCCAAAAAATGTGAACATCATTGGGTCTGACTTTTTAAAAAATCCTTGGGGTGCCTGGGTGCTCAGTCAGTTAAGTGTCCTACTTCGGCTCAGGTCATGATATTAAGGCTCTTGAGTTTGAGCCCCCGTCGGGCTCTGTGCTGACTGCTCAGAGCTTGGAGCCTGCTTCAGATTCTGTGTCCCCCTCTCTTTCTGCCGTTCTCCTGCACTCTTTTTCTGTCTCTCTCTCTCTGTCTCTCTCTCAAAAATAAATAAACATTAAAAATTTTTAAATAAATACATTAAAAAATCCTATAGTTGGGGAGGCAGTGTACATGTGGAGGCCAAGGGGATATGGGAAATCTCTGTACTTTCTGCTCATTTTTTTCTGAAAATTTAAAATGGCTTTGAGAAATAAAGTCAATCAAAAAAATCCAATTAAGAATATGGATAGAGGTTACAAGCAACACTACTTACAATTTCTGGATCATGGTTTTTTCTGAGAGACTCAAAAAGACTATGGGTATGTTTTCCAGAAAATAAAAACATGCAAACAAGTATTATAGGCCAAATTTTGCATAAAATCAGGGATTTGTGGATTCTTGGGTGACTATGGAAACTCCAGCTTAAGAATTCCTAGATGATGAACTCTTATGCATTTATTTCATTCAACAAACATTGCTTGCAGAACTAGGATGTAGAAGGAGCACTGTTTAAGGCTATCTGTGCACAAATAAATAACTCTGTCCTCATGAAACCTGCAGCCTCATGGCAAGTGGCAGCATCTTCCTGGCCATGGTCATTATGAAATTATTTGTCTTTCAAAAGCCATATTGAAAAAGGCAGAAAGCATATCTATAGTAATGAGACAGAGCTACAGTAGAGTGTTAGTTAATGAGACCCAAATTTCATCCACAGAAATATGTATCTCAGAAGGAAACATTCTCAAAATAACTCATTTATAGAAATTTTCAACCATCACAAATTGAGCATCAAAATTCAATCAATAGCAGTCCAGACCGTTTCCAAGACATCTATTAAAACTGTGACTTCAAAAGAGATCACATTGTTGGGAGACTTTGTTAGGAACAGCTAAAAAAAGTCAGCTGTGGGTGTGTATTTTATCTGAAACCAGTAGGCCCTTTATGAGACCTAGATAATTTTTATCAAACATCTGGATGACTACTAAGACCCAAAATTAAATTAGATAAGACAGTGTCTTAAGATATCTACGAGCCCAAACTTATGATTTAATCTAGTTCCTAATGATTCAAACTTATAATTATTTTCTACTTTTGAACAAAATTTTGATGAAGGTTGTTTTGTCTCTATCCTAGTAGATATTTGAGGGGAAACAAAGGCCCTGTGTTTAATCACCTGTGGCTCGTTATTAATAGAAATACTTTCTCTATCCAACAGCTATTTTTATAAATACCACTTGTTGGCATTGGGTAGGCAAATGACAAAAAAGGGAAAGGAAAGAAAGAAAGAAGGCAAAAGGGGAAAAGGGGGAAATTAAATGAGTAAAAGGAGAAAGAAACAATGACAGAAAAAGGAAATGAGAGGGTAAGAGTTAAGAGAAAGAAATGTGAAAAAGTGAAGAGATGTTTGGAGATCCCACAGATATCCCCAAGAGTTATTCAGTGACTTTACTCATTATATATCTTATTAAATCCACAGCCTGAAATACAGTTGGACTCGACTGGAATCATCATTATATATACAACACTATAGGATAACAACAAGATATGTCCTAAACTTGAATTATGTAACCATCTGTGATGAAACTGGGGACAATGGGACAAAAAGAATGAGGTCAACTAAACGTAAAGTGACTCACATTTAACTAATAATCAGTAAGTAAGTGCCCAAGGAGCTAGATAAATATTTCTATTCTAATTTTATTGATGTAGAAGAAAGACTGGAATACAAATGGTAACAACAAAATGTTATCCCTTTTGTTTTGCTCCGTCTGAAGTAAGATGGTTTTAGAGAAAGGATGATTATCAGCTTGGAGACTTAAAAGAAAGAGCCCCAGAATACTTTGGTAGCAGCATGTTCCAAGGCAAAGGATAATTTTCAAGAAGACCCCAACACCATATCTGTTAGGTAGACATATCACCTTGGTGAAAATGATGTAGGAGTTTTGACAACTGGATGGTATAACTGATTAACATGCCACATTCACCTAGCGACCTTCTAAATGCCAAATAATATCTTATACAAGTTAATCTCTAGAGAGATTATATTGACCAGTAGACTGTAGTGTTTGTTCCCATTGGTTGCTGTATGTTAATATACAAATTGACTTTGTGGTTTCTGTATCAGTCTACTGTGACACTGACTGGAGAATCTAAATTATTCTGGACACCTAACAAAATCAAGTTTCTCTTTTTTTAATTTTTAAAATGTTTATTTTTGAGAGAGACGGAGAGACAGAGAACGAGCAGGGGAGGGGTGGAGAGAGAGGGAGAGAGAATCTAAAGTGGGTTCCAGGTCTGAGCTGTCAGCACAGAACCCGACGCAGGGCTTGAACTCAGGAACCGTGACATCATGACCTGAGCCAAAGTCGGATGCTTAACCGACGGGGCCACCCAGGTGCCCCAAAATCAAGTTTCTTAAAACAACAAATATGAAGACTTGCCTCATGTCATGATGATCACACCAATATTCCTACATCTATGCAGATCATTCCGTTGTTTTAACCACCATGTCCAAGTTCCATTCTTCTTTCTTTGGAGTTTACCCAAAACTTCACTTAAAAACTTCAAAAAAGGCTAACACATCTCTTAAGTTATGAAACTACAAATAAAATTGAGTTTGCTTATGTAATGTACAGATTTGAATGAAAGAAGATATAAAAGAGTTTCTGATTTGTCCTTATACAGTTATAACCAAGTCGGATAAACAAGCTATGGGGGAATAATTTTCATTTCTCCTTAACCTCCTTTAGTTTATGTGGCTTTGGAGAGGCCATAAAATTACAATCTCTGTTTCTAAAATGTTCCATCTGTTCCTGCCGCTTACCCCCCAACTTGAAGGCTTAATTCTCTCACTTCCCAATTATCCTCCGTATCCAACTGTGATGATGGCAGAGGGAGTGGTGGCAGAGACGAGGTGGAACTAAAAAATGGTGATGGGGTTTTCATCAACATGGAGAGAGAAAGTCAGAATGTCTTGATAATATCAATGGAGTTTTATAATTATCCCGCTTCATTTGCATATATTGACTTCCAGATGAATTTGCTCCCATGTCCATATCTATCCTGCATATGGACATCTATATATGTCTCCCATAATAAATAAAGGGAAGCATATCTGATTTGTTTTCTAAGATAGCTACATAAACGTGTGAAGATTGAAGATGAACTATTTGATAACTCTGGTATACTGAAAAGTGTCTGATAGATGCTCAATAGCTAATAACAGTAGTGATATTAATACTAAGAACAATAAACACTAACCAGTATCATTTCATTTAATAACAATAATAACTTTATTTAAAGTTTTTTAATGTTTATTTATTTTTGAGAGAGAGAGACAGAGTGTGAGTGGCAAGGGGTAGAGAGAGAGGGAAACACATCTAAAGGAGGGTCCAAGCTCTGAGTTGTTAGCACAGGGCCCGAGGTGGGGCTCAATCTCTTGAACCACGAGATCCAAAGTCAGATGCTTAACTGAATGAGCCACCTAGGTGCCCCAATCATAACTTTATTTTAAAGGTGAGTTAAACTCTACACATTCCCAAAGGCAAGGGAATCAAGAACCAAAATAAACTACTGGGACCTCATCAAGATAAAAAGCTTCTGCACTGCAAAGGAAACAATCAAGAAAATTAATAGGCAACCAACGGAATGGGAAAAAAATAGTTGCAAATGACATATCGGATAAAGGGCTAGTATCTAAAACCTACAAGAAACTCACTAAACTCCACACCTGAAAAACGAATAATCCAGTGAAGAAATGGGCAAAAGACATGAATAGACACTTCTCCAAAGAGGACATCCAGATGGCAACAGACACATGAAACAATGCTCAGCATCACTCATCATCAGGGAAATACAAATCAAAACCACACTGAGATACCACCTCAGGTGGTCAGAGTGGCTAAAATGGACGATCAAGAGACTATAGATGCTGGCAAGGATGTGGAGAAATGGGCACCCTCCTCCACTGTTGGTGGGAATGTCAACTGGTACAGCCGCTCTGGAAAACAGTGTGGAGGTTCCTCAAAAAACTATCAGTAGAGCTCCCCTATGATGCAGCAATAGCACTGCTGGGGATTTACCCAAGGGATACAGAAGTGCTGATGCATAGGGGCACATGTACTCCAATGTTCATAGCGGCACTTTGAACAATAACCAAATCATGGAAGGAGCCTAAATGTCCATCAACTGATGAATGGATCAAGAAGATATGGTTTATTTATACCATATCTTATTTATACCATGGAATACTACATGGCAATGAGAAAGAATGAAATCTGGCCATTCGTAGCAAAGTGGATGGACCTCGAGGGTGTCATGCTAAGCAAAATAAGCCAGGCAGAAAAGGATAGATACCATATGTTTTCACTCATAGGTCTAACAGGAGAAACCTAACAGAGGACCATGGGGAGGGGAAGGGGAGAAAAAGAGTTAGGGAGAGGGAGGGAGGCAAATCATGAGAGACTCTTGAATACTGAGAACAAACTGAGGGCTGATGGGGGAGGGGGAAAGGGGAAGAGGGTGATGGTCATGGAGGAGGGCACTTATGGGGAAGAGCACTGGGTGTTATATGGAACCCAACTTGACAATAAACTATAAATAAAGAAAATAAATAAATAAAAATAAGAGTGCTAAATTAAAATAAATAAATAAAATAAAGGTGAGTTAATTCAGACACAGAAGAGTAAGTAATTCTCCCCATGCCAGCGTGGTATTAATTGTGCAGTTGGGGTAAGTGTCCATTTGCAGTGAGATCAAGCAATCTCACTACACATTTTGTGGTGTTAACATACTACATAATTATTCTTGTCACTGCTACTGTGTTTTTATTCTTATTATAATTAGCAATATTATTTATAGTTTCTTGATCTTCAACCCAACATTCGATGAGATAAAAATGAAATTTGCTTGATCTGTTTTGACTATGCTTAGAGAGTTATTTCAGTGTGATTCCAGAAATTGGATTCATAATTCATAGTGGCCTCACACTAAACAAGGTCATGAAGTAGATCTTTTTTCTAACTCCAGAGGGATAATGAATTAATGTGCAAAATAACTAACTGATATACTTAATTTCCACCAAATATGAAGACTAAATATTTGAATGCAATACAATTCCAATAACATTCCTAAAGAATTCTCTCTTTAGAAAAGAAGAGGGGAGCCTAGGTGGCTTACTCGGTTAAGCGTCCAACTTCGGCTCAGGTTATGATCTTAGAGTTTGTGAGTTCAAGCCGCATATCAGGCTTGATGCTGTCAGCATAGAGCCCAATTTGGATCCTCTGTCCCCTTCTCTCTCTGCCCCTCCCCTGCATGAGTGCTCTTTCTCAAAAATAAACATTAAAAAAAAGAAAAAGAAAATAAGAACAGTCAATGAGACTGATTTGGGAGGGTAAACATATAAGTATGTCCAGGAATATTCTGAGAGTAAGAATAAGGAGGAAGACCCTTTCAGTATCAAAATACATATTTTTTAAGTTGACTTACTTATTTTGAGAGAGAGAGAGTCAGGGAGGGGCAGAAAGAGCAGGAGAGAATGAGAATCCCAAGCAGGATCCACACTGTTCGCACAGGCTCAAACTCATGAACCATGAGATCATGACATGAGCAGAAGTTGGACACTTAACCAAATGAGTCACCCAGGTGCCCCCAAAATATATTTAAAAGATACAAAAAACAAGATCGTAGAGATAAACAAAATCATATAGAAAGTCTTAAAATCCATTTAAAATAATGTGGAAATTTGGGGCGCCTGAGTGATTCAGTCAGTTAAGCATCTGACTTTTGGTTTCAGCTCAGGTCATGATCTCATGGTTCACGGGATCGAGCCACACATCGGGCTCTGTGCTGATGGTGTGGATTCTGCTTAAGCTTTCCTTCTCTTTCTGACTCTCTCCCCAGCTCTCTCTCTCTCAAAAATAAATAATAAATAAACTTTAAAAATTTATATGGAAATTTAATATATGCTAATATGAGAAAATTTTGATATTAAAAATAAATGTGAAAGAATATATTATGTGGCTCTGAAATGGCTGACCAGCAATTTCTATAAAATAAAGGGGAAAATGAATTATGGATTCTTACATCAATTTATAAAAATAATTCTAGGTGTATCAAATACTTGAATATAAAATATTAAATAATAATACTAATAAAACATAGATGAATATCATAACTTTAGCGATAGAGATAACCTTTTGGGAAATGATATACAGCAAAACCATATGGAAGAAGAAAAATGAAGACCATCTACATTTTTAAATGATTATACTTCAAACAATGCCACAACTGGATTGAAAAATAAATTAGGAAAATGATGCTAATGTGTGTAAAACATAGAAGGTTAATATCTTTAATTTGAAAGTAGCTCTTAAATATTAAAAAAAATTACTAATAGAAAAATAGGCAAAGGATGTCTACAAAATAAAATATAGAAAACATAGTTACTACACCTATAAAAAGCGATTTCATCTGACTAGAAATCCAAACAATAAGAAAAAGGTATATCACTTGGTACCTATCATAATTCATGCAATGTGCAATTATTTAGGCATTAAAGATACTTTTGTACTTCTCTGCTCAGCCATGGTGGAGAATATTGTGGCTGAGAAATGTTTTTGCTGAGAACAATTGGAAAACAAACACAAACACAAATAACATCTATTTGAAGCCCCTGCAGAGCTGATGAAGCAACCAAAAGTCAGGAGAAAAAAGATCAGAAGGAACTAATATTCTATAAGTGCTTTTCCCTTCAATGTTTTGAAGGTCCTTAGTGTATGGAAAGAAACTGAGAAATACAATACAATAGGAGGCCATGACATAAGGGAGGAAAAGAGAGAGAAGCTTGTGCAAATCCCAAGGGGATCGAGAGGATAAAAAGTGGTATTTGGGTTTCCCAATGTGGTCACATTGAGGGATCAAATCCAAAAAGGAGGAGGACACAGAGAAGGGAGTACAACACTATGCTTTACAGCATTATGGCATTTGCCATATACTTAAGTTGAGCAGGAGGAGATATTGGGAATGTAAGCAACACACTGCTAGACATACAAACAGGTGTTAAAGTGGTATGGCCTAAGGAAAATAAAGTTAAGACCCACTAAAATGTGTCCCTAGTGAGCATCCTAGGTCTGAGCTGTGTCCCAAGGAGACCTTTGCTCCTAGGAAGCAGGATGAACCAGGTGTACACTGAGCCTTCCAAAAAACTGTGTCCCAGCCTCAAGGCAGATTCTTTTTAACTGCACTATGGTGACCTGCCAATACTCAAGCTGTCTGTCGAGGAATAGAGTGAAACTTTTGAGAAAGAAAGAAAGAGAAAGGAAGAAAGAAAGAAAGAAAGAAAGAAAGAAAGAAAGAAAGAAAGGAAGGAAGGAAGGAAGGAAGGAAGAAAGAAAGGAAGGAAGAAAGAAAGAAAGAAAGGCCATCTAGAGTGTCTTCAATTTTCCATAAAACAATGTCTAACATTTAAATAAAAACCACAAGGCAGTCCAAGAAATAATACACCCCCCCCAAAACAAACAAAACAACCCCACAATCAGACAATACCCAGGATTTATTTGGGATTATAAGATCCTGACTTTAAAATAATGGCAATCATTATGTTCAATTAATAGATAAAAAGGAGAAAGATTTCATTATAAAACAATATTTTTTAAATAATAAGAAATTAGAAAGCTGAAAAATGTAACAGTTGAAATTAGGAACACAACTAACCCAATGTGTTAATAGATTTAACACAGATTGGGCTTAACAGAAATGAAGATCAGTAAAGTGAAGAAGGCTTAATAGAAAATATCTATGCTAACAGAGAGCAAAAAAGAATGGAAAGTATAGAGAACAACAAAAGAGTCTAGGTGAACCATTCAAACATGCGTATAAATAAGATTATAAAATGAGCAGAGAGAGAGAAGAGGAAAAAAACAATATGGGAAGAGGTAATGGCTAAAAATATTCCTCAACTGGATAAGCATGCACACACACGCATACGCACACACACGTAGGTGTATTATAGTAAAACTGTTGGAGAACAAAGAGCAAAGAGAAAATCCTGAAAACAGCTGAGGTTGGGTTGAGGGTGGATGAAGATACTTCCTCTGAGGCTTAAGAGTCAGACAAAAGCTGACCTCTCTAAAGGAATTATGGAAGTCTGCACATCGGTAATAATGCTAATAGGGTTAATGACTAGGAAGAGACACAAAGGAAGCTTCTAGATTGCTAGTAATGTTCTATACCTTAGCTTAGGGTATGTACCATCCTCAAGGCAGATTCTTTTTGTCAGCACTATGCTGACTGCCAATATTCAAGCTGTCTGCCAGAGAATAGAGTGAACCTTTCTGGAAAAAAAAGAAAGGAAAAGAAAAATATACCATCTAGAAGTCTCTTCAATTTTCCAAAAAACAATGTCCAGCATTTAAATAAAAATACCACAGGGTACTATCTAGAAACTCCTCTAGCTGCACACCTGTGAGTTGTATATTTTTCTCTCTATGTGTTGTTTCAATAAAAACTTTACCAAGATCTCAGAAAAAATAAATATTTAGTGACACGGGATGATGCCCACACCAGTTTGTCAAGTTATATTTTAAAGCAGCACGTAGCATATGACCTACTTCTAATTTTTACAATTATGTACATGTATAGATTTTATAGAAATATAAATGCATGAAGAAATGCCTAAATGTATGTTCACCAAATGCTGAATACTATCTTTGAGTGGTAGAGAGTGCTTTGAATTTTGCTGTCTTCATAATATTTTTTTCTGTACTATTTGAATTACATTTTAAAATGAGCATAATCTCTTTTTCATAATAAAATGAGAAGGCTAAAAAAAAGGGAAGGCTATTTTCATTTTGTAAAATAAAAAATTAACAGTCCAAATCTGAAATTCTCTCCATGTTAAATATAGAAATGGGCCACTGCCAATTATAAACAGAAGATTTTCTAGTCTGAATGGAAACTGCAGAAAACCAGAAAAATCAGTCTCCCCATACTTCCACCTAACAACTTTATAATATAATTATTTTTGCTATAGTTTTCATTTTATGCTAGTAATTGGGGGAATTTAATTTAATAATGTCCAATGTTTAGAATAAGTACCAGCTTCTGCCATTCAGTTCTCTTCAAGGATCCTCTGAGCTACGGATTATGACCACCAATGGTTTATTACTGCAATTCATCTCTTGGAATGAACATGGATGGAGCAGTGTATTCTATTAAACACCACATTTAAAACAATTATGTACATATTAAGATTACACATAAAATATTTTGACTCTTAAATATATAACTAATTTGTTAAAATTTTCATATTTTATTTTAACTTTGGTGTACACCTGTATCACGCTTACAAAACTATATAAATGGTGGTAGGAATTATACTCAGCTAAGCTTTGTATGCCTAGTTGATAAACCCCATGCCAGGCAAACAGAAATTATCCAAGGAGACATTTGCTTTACTTGGGTTGTTTGCTAATTTTTACACCAATCAAAATAACATATTAATATGTTTCTAAAAGAATTAAAGCTTAGGGGGGGCACCTGGATGGCTCAGGCGGTTCAGCGTCTGACTTCGGCTCAGGTCATGATCTCATGGTCTGTGGGTTCAAGCCCTGCGTTGGGTTCTGTGCTGACAGCTCAGAGCCTGGAGCCTGCTTCAGATTCTGTGTCTCCCTCTCTCTCTCTGACCCTCCCCTGCTCACGCTGTCTCTCTCTCTCTCTTCTCTCAAAAATAAATAAAACATTAAATAAAAAATTAAAATAAAAGAATTAAAGCTTAGGGCCTTATAAGAAATAGTAACAAGGGCTCTTGGGTGGCTCATTCGGTTAAGTGAGGGACTTCGGCTCAGGTCATGATCTCACAGTTTGTGGGTTCGAGCTCCGCGTTGGGCTCTGTGCTGACAGCTCGGAGCCTGAGGCCCTTTTTGGATTCTTTGTCTCCCACTCTCTCTGCCCTTCCCCCGCTCCCATTTTCTCTCTCTCTCTCTCTCTCTCTCTCAAAAATAAATAAAAATTTTTAAAAAGAAAGAAGAAAAAAAAACAAAAGTAGCTTTTACTGTTCTGCCTCTTTTCTGTTCCCCATATACAAATATCTGGTTTTATTCTTCTAACTGCCTCCAAGCTTCTAAATAATTTGCTTATATGGAGATTTTATTTATGTGTTTATGTGTTTGTTTATTTATTTGTTTGTTTATTTGTTTATTTTGAGAGACACAAAGACAGCACCAGCAGGACAGGGGCAGAGAAAGAGAGAGAGAGAGAGAGAGAGAGAGAGAGAGATAGAGAGAGAGAATCCCAAGTAGGCTCCACACTGCCAGAAAAGAGCCCGATGCTGAGCTCGAACTCACAAACCGGGAGATCATGACCTGAGCCTACGCTGGTCACTTAACCGACCGAGCCACGTAAGTCCTCCTATAGATATTTTAAAATTTAAAGATCTTCTTGAAATATTTCCTAGTGAATGCTCTTGTGGTGGATGAAAATTTGAAGGTCACCTATACCCTCTGTCCCTAACTAAGTGTTCTCAGTTCCCCTATTGGCCATCTCTTCTCCAGCAACAAGCTACAACCTCCGTTCATCATCCGTCAGTAAATCATCAAAGGTGATGCCTCTCTTCTGTGCCTTTGCCTCGACTTTTCCTCAATACCCCTCACATCCCTCTCTACCTACCATGAAAACACAATATGTACGTTGTAATTTTACCAATTTACACATCACAGGTTATTTTTCTGTAACTTGATTTTCAATTTGAAAACAATAAATGACATTTGTATTATTTCAAATTTCAATGTGAAGCCTATAAAATGTGAAAATACATTGCTTTCCCCCGAACTCAGTTTCACCAGTCTTTATCCCACTCAAAAGAAACTCTTCTTGGAGTTCACTTCAAATGGATCTACCTTTCTTCATCTGGTTCTACAAACCTTGGTGTGCTCGTGTGTTTGTAATGTCACCATATTTCTATTTATTCTCTTCATTTTCCTGAGAATTTCTTATAGTGTTCAGTACTCTTCCTCCCTGGGAACCCTGGTCTTTTGCTGCAGAGACTAGAAGTCTGGAAGCTATCTTTCCTGAGCTTCCATTCCTGCAGTTTTGTGGTTTAGATGACACCATCATAGGTATTTCTGCAGGGCTGGGAAGGGAGGGGACGAAGCCTTACCCTGGGTTGAGACACTGACACATAGTAATGGGCTTTGAGGTTTGTTGTGGCTTCCCGGCATTCTCTCGAGGACACCTGCTTCACTACTGGAGGCAGCTGGGATGTTGGGCAGCACTTTCTTGTGGTCTCTGAAATTTCCTGATTTCCTGAGACTTATGACACTAATCCTAAAGATATTTCTCCTCCAGCCCTTCCAAAAATTTTAGAGGCATCTAATTGCCTACATTAATTTATCTTCCACCTCAAATACCTAAGATAATTTTGGGTTTTTTAATCTGATGTCCAAATGATATACCCTCCAAACTCCTGCTCTAATCTGGACACTATTTCATTTGTTATTTATTTATTTTAAAATTTTTAACATTTATTTATTTCTGAGAGAGAAAGAGAGACAGAGTGTGAGTGGGGGAGGGGCAGCGAGAAAGGGAGACAGAATCTGAAGCTGTCAGCACAGAACCCAATGCAGGGCTTAAGCTCAGGAACCACGATATCATGACCTGAGCCAAAGTCAGACACTTAACTGACTGAGCCACCCAGGTACCTACTATTTCTTTTTTTTTTTTTTAATTGAAACCTACTTTACATTTGTTATGCATTAAGTTCCCCTCACTAGTTGCCTGGATTGGATTCACTGGTTCTTAGACTATGCATTTGTATTTTTATTTATTTCTATATCTTCCTTCCCAAGAAAATAGACAAGGAAATTGCTTTAATTTGGTACAGTGAGAAAGTAGTCATGCATTAATTGTTTAGGTGACAAAAATATTTTTGCTAAGCGTTTGACAAAGCACAACATTCATTCATGATAAAAACCCTTTGTTTCAGAGGGAATATACTTCACCATAATAGGAAAAGCCCACAGTCCATATATGAAAAGCCCACAGTGAATATTAAGCTCATTGGGAAAAACTGAGAGCTTTCCTCCTAAGATCAGGAACAAGACAAGAATGTCCACTCTCACCGCTTTTATTCAACATAGTACTGAAAGTCCTAGTCACAGCAATCAGGCAACAAAAAGAAATAGCAGGAATCTAAATTGAGAAGGAAGAAATAAGACTTTCACTATTCGCAGATGACATGATACTATGTCTATAGGAAACCCTAATGATTCCACCAAAGAGCTAGTAGAACTAATAAATGAATTCAGAGAAATTGCAGGATATAAAATCAAAATATAGAACTCTATTGCATGTTTATAAATTAATAATGAGGTTGCAGAAAAGAAATTAAGGAAACAATTCCATTTATAATTACACCAAAAATAATGTACTACCTAAGAGTAAGCTTACCAAGGAGTTGAAAGATATGTCCTCTGAAAGCTATAAAACAATGATTAAAGAAATTAAAGATGATGCAAACAAGTGGAGAGATAGTCCATGCTCGTGGATAGAGAAAACAAATATCGTTCAAATGCCCATACTACCCAAAGCAATCTACAGATTCAGTGCAATCCCTATCAAAATACTAACAACATTTGTCACAGAACTAGGACAAATAACCCTAAAATTTATATGGAACCAAAAGTCAAAAATAGCCAAAGCAATCTTGAAAAAGAAGAAAACTAGAGATATCACAATCCCAGATTTCAAGACACACTACAAAGTTGCAGTGTGCAAAACAGTATGGTAATGGCACAAAAAAATAGACACATAGATCAACAGAATAGAGTTCCCAGAAATAAAGCCACAATAATATGGCCAATTAATCAACAAAGGAGGTAAGAATATTCAATGGGACAAAGTCTTTTCAACAAATGGCATTGGGGAAAACTGGACAGCCACATGCAAAACAATAAAGCTGCATCGCTTGCTAACCCACACACAAAACTAAACTCAAAATGGATGAAGGTCCTAAATTTGAGACCTGAAACAACACAAATCCTAGAAGAGAGCACGGGCAGTAATTTCTCTCACCTCCGCCATAGCAACACTTTTCTAGATGTCTCCTGAGGCAAGGGATACAAAAGCACAAGTAAACTATTGGAACTACATCAGAATGAAAAGCTTCCTCACAGTGAAGAAAACAATAAAAAAAAAAAAAAAAAACTAAAAGACAACCTACTGAATGGAAGAAGATATTTGCAAATGACAAATCTGATATGGGGTTAATATGCAACATATAGAAAGAACTTATACAACCCAACACCAAATAAATAAATAATTAAACAAATAATCCATTTAAAAACTGGGCAAAAGACATGAACAGACATTTCTCCAAAGAAGATATTCAGTTGGCCAACAGACACATGAAACGATACTCACCATCACTTATCATCAGGGAAATGCCAATCAAACCACAATATCACCTAACACCTGTCAGAATGGCTAAAATCAAAAACATAAGAAACAAGTGCTGGTGAGGATGTGGAGAAAAGGAAAACCTCAAGCACTGTTAGTGGGATTGCAAACTGCTGCAGTCAATGTGGGAAACCGTATGGTATTTCTTCAAAAATAAAAATAAAAATAAAATTACCATATGATCCAGTAATTCCACAACTGGATGAATATCTGACTGAATAGTCAAGGAATGCGAAAACACTAATTTGAAAAGATATATGCGCCCCTGTGTTTATCGCAGCATTATTCACAATAGCCGAGTTATGGATGCAACCCGTGTCCATTGATAGAGGAATGGATAGAGAAGATGCCCCAAGTATATGCATAATGGAATATTATTTAGCCATAAAGAAGAATGCAATGTGGTCATTTGCAACAACATGGATAGATTTAGAGGGTGTCATACTAAGTGAAATAAGTCAGTCAGGAGAAGGACAAATATCATATGATTTCACTCATATGTAGAGTTAAGAAACAAAACAAACGAAAGCAGAGACAAACCAAAAACAGCCTCTTAACTCTAGAGGACAAACTGATGGCTACCAAAGGGGAGATGGGTGGGAGGATGGGTGAAATAGTGAAGAGGGTTAAGAGAACACTTGTCTTATTGAGCGCTGAGTAATGTATAGAATTGTTGAAATACTATATTGTACACTTGAAACTAACATAACACTGTGTGCTAATTATAAATTATAATGGAATTTAAAAATAAATAAATACATAAATAAAATCTTTGTTGATAAGATATGCTCACTTATGTGTGTGACTGTGATCTCAATTACTCCTCACAACGGCTAGATAAATTGAAGTTGTTATATTCTCATTTTACACATGTGAAAGCCAAATCACAAAGACATTATGAATTAAGTTCATATATCCTATTGTTCAAAATTATGTGTGATTTCTACCACAGAGAAATATCTCTTTGAGCTTAAATAAAAAATGAAGGAATATCTTTTCCTTTCCTTATATCCACGAGATGGCTTGTGATCCCCAAAACCTAGTATCATAATAATGCCTGAAATTAAGAAGGTGTCAAAAATATCCCACAGTAGATACGGGCAAGCTTATTTATAAATCGAATGCAAGATATCAAGTTCATAATGACAATAATAATAACCTCCTTAAGTAATTTGAAAGTTATAGTCTTGTAAATTATTAAATACTTATACATAATTTTATTTTTCTGCAAATCATCTTTTGTATGATAACGATATAACATATAGCACTAGCAATGGAGAAAAGCCATACGTACACAAACACACACCAAGAAGTGACGATACACAATTTCCACTCAAGCTGTTCATGAAGGACAGATACCTCGAGTTTACATATTTTCTAGCAGCATTTAATTCTGTAAAAAGTATGGGCACCTGGGTGACTCAGTCAATTAAGTGTTCGACTCTTATTTTAGCTCAGCTCATGATCTCACAGTTTGGTTCGTGGGTTTGAGCCCCACATTGGGCTACATGCTGAGGGCAGTGAGCCTGCTTGGGACTGTCTCTCACTCTCTCTCTCTCTCTCTCTCTCTCTCTCTCTGCCCCTCCCCTGCTCATTCTCCTCCCCCACCCAAAATAAATAAACTTTCAAACACAAATCACTATGCAGACTGCCAAGATAGAATCTGTCACTGTTAGCTTTATATCGTCCTATAAGTGGACGTAGATCCCTACAAATCATTGACTGTGGATTTTGAAATTCTACTGGAGAAAGTCAAGTGGCTTGGGGTTACAGTCTGGATTTAGACCAGGATTCAAAACCTGGTTCTTCCACTCGGTCACATGAACCTTAGAAAGTTCCACAGCTTCTCTAACTAAGCCTTTGCTTCCTTGTCAGTAAGCTACCAGTACTGAACTCCTAAGACTGTACTCATGAGTCAATGGCATAATGCACATGAGGAACAAAGCCAGATGCCAGCCACGGATATTTTTTCTCAATGTCAGTTATGAAGAGTATTACTAGTTTCATAAGAGGTGAGGCTGGTGGTAGAGGGGAAATGCATGCTGATGCATCAGTTATTGAAAAATGATTATAAGAAGAGGAGTATATAAAAGGACGAAGAAAAATTCTACTCTGTCTTCAGTAACACATATTCTCTCTTCTCAGATACAATTTTATAATCGCTCTCACTTAGTGCTTTCCCCAAAGTACAAGGAAAACAAAACGTGTGTCACACTCACTCAAGTTCAGCTTCTTTCCAACGCTGTACTTTGCCAGTGGCACACCCACAGAGCATATGGCCAACAGAACATTCTCTTCTGCATTCTGCACTTAAATCTTCCCTCCAGGGAGGTCCTCTTCCTTCCGGGGCTCTTGCATTTAAGATGTACTGCAGTGTTTCAATTACCATTTAATCTGGAAGAGAAGCAAGACGCACTTGTATCTAGCCTTCATTCGATTTTGTACTTCTAAGGGAGGAATGCAAATCTGTTTGATGTGTTTTCAGCTGATGCTACCTAGTTTCTTTCACAGACCCGCCCACAATTTGCTGATCCATTAAAAGTCCAGTGATGAAGTGAGCCCACGTAAATTGAAATAGTAGTGATCAGTAACAGAGTTCTTGGAGAAACGGATAGCTATCAATAAAAGAATACATTCATTCCTTTTATAAAACTGACTTATCTGATCATACTCATCAAAATCAGTTCCCGCAAAGGGATTAGTTGTATAACCAGTGTTTATGTAACCAAGCCTGGCAGACTCAGGAAACTACCACCTTTAACTCTGTAGTAGTATGATCAGATATTTGGTTGAATGCATCTGGAAGTAGACGTTTCTGCTTTAACAACATTTGCAAGAGATTCCTTAACTTTGATCTCTGCACCGGAAGACATTGCTAATTGAGATAAACCAGAGCAATATTTCATGTGGACAGTGTATGGTATAAACGGTAGCTTATTACAATAAATAGAAAGGCTAAAAACTCTTTAAATAACCAATTCCCCTTCATCAAGTAACTGCTACCATATTTTATAGTGCTTTAGGTAAACTCTCAACCAGTTTTTAATTTTTCTTCCTACATTTTCCCTCATTGTACTGTTTGTCTTCTGAACTGCTGGAGATAACTAATGGGTAAACCAGATGTTTCTCCTTAAGTCAATTTCTAGTGGATGGATCTCCTTTAATACCACTGCTGTTTTTCATTTATCTCCTCTCGATTATATCTCTTATGTTTACTTTTAAAATCCTGATGGAGGGAAAATGTTTCTGACTATTCAGAAGCACCTAGACTCTTGATTTTATTGGCTTTATTGGTTGAACCATATGAAGTTGCCAGTGTTGACCACGTTGGGCTTAAAAAAGTGACAATTTCATGTAACTTTGCCTCATATTTTTCACTTTGTTTTGCTCATATCACACTTTCTACTTTTGACACTACGTTTTCACCTGCTGTGCAAGGCTAGAGGAAAGTGTTACTTCTTTAAGATACTCAAAGCGGTTATATTATCAATGAGGTCATTGAATGTACCTTCTTTCTTGCTTATTATCTTGTTTACCAAATAACCAGTACAGTCATACTGGTTAGACTGGCCTCACAGAATAACCCCGCTCTGATCTGCCTCTTTTTGTTCTCTCCCAATCCTCACATACCAATAGTTTCTCTCCTTTCTGTCCTTTTCATCATCATTAAAGCTTTTATTATCATTCTATGGTAGTAGAAATCTACAAAACCCTTATTATGTGCCCGTGCTGTGCTCAGTGTTTTACATATACCAAATCATGTAAAGAAATGAAGTTATCTATTACCTTGGCTAAGTGGAGAGATGGGTGAAATAATCAAAGTTATTTGAACTGCCATATAACAGAGAATATTTCTAAATAAAAATTTAATTTGATTATTTTTACAAACACACTTTGTTGGTGTACATTTTTAGTAATATATTTATTTGTTTATTTACTTTGAGAGAGAGTGTGCATACACACACATGTGTGTGATCAGGGGAGGGGCAGAGAGAGGGGGAGAGAGAATCTTAAGCAGGCTCCATGTCCAGCACAGAGCCCGGCGTGGCACTTGATCTCATGACTATCAGATCATGACCTGAGCCAAAATCAAGAGTCCGGTGCTTACCCCACTGAGCCATCCAGTCACCCCACACTTCTTGTAATTTAAAATTAATTAAAACCACAATGCATGGCTATCCAGCTCGAATTCCACTAGATAATTGTACCTATGGGGGACACAACACCAAAGGACTCCATCACATAGAATAAAATGCAAAATCAAGTCTTAGAATAGAGCCACGAAACATACTTCCTGTAGGTATACACTATTTTGTCCCTATGTTTACATATCAGTGAAAGTATCTGAAATAGATTAAACTGTGGGTTCCAATGATCGACGTCTTTCTAACAGCATGATTACGAGTGTGCATGTGACAGTTTCACTGTGGCCAAAGTATACTCCCCAACCTTTGCCTATAGGTTGTTTGCGGACATGACGTGGGCAAAGGCTTTGAAACGGGTTTGTGTGGTTAGTCGCTCTCTTGCATTCCTACCTTTTGTCATGAGAAGAACACGCCACTTGTAGCTTCTTACCTAAGTAAGATGACAGACTAACGAAGCTGCCCTAGATAATACAACTCACAGCTCGGAGCTGAGCCCAGCAGAACTCAAATCCCAGATGACATCCCGATGCCGGAGACAGATATACATTTTTATTGCTGTATGACAATAAGTTCTGTGATAGTTTGTTAAAGTGTTTATGTGACAGTGACTGACTGTTAAAAACAGCCTACAGCTGAAATAGCTAAACTATGTAACAGAATATGTTTGTGGTCTCTTTTATGTGAAAGTTACCTATTTTGAGTTTCCCAAAAGTTTGCACTGTATCATGCCTGCCCTCATCGGCAACATCATCTATCACAGAGGTGCCTCGTCCCTTGCTTAATTGGCATCTCCCGAGTTCCAGGACTCACGCTGGTTTCTGGAGATACAGAGACGAATAGGGCATCATTATTGACCTCAAGAAGCTTACATGTAATTGAAAGAAATAGACCAGTAACATAGTAATGGAAAACCCATGATAAACTGTTACCCACAGGGCCCTGCACAAAGATACCAAGCTCATTTGATATAGGACAAAGCCGCATTAAAGCTAATCTGCGTCTGTGGGTTTAAGCTTTTGCCTCTGTGGAAACCAGCCCCGCTGTGTGACCACTGAAGCCATCATTCTGGCCTCTCCTCAGCGCCACACTCCATGGCACTGGGTCCGTGAAACTCAGGTGTCTGGCAGCCTTGCTTATTCGTATCACAGTTGAAGTACCAGGAAGCAGTTTTTAGAAACTTCCAAGCAAATAAAATAGATATGATAAGTTCCATGTGCTGAAGTTCATATATTGTACTCTTAATATTTACCCGGAGACAAACCCTCAGCATATCATGTAGTAGTTGGTTGGCGTGTTTTTAGGCAGCATAGTGAATATAGATACACCCTATAAGCGAAATTGGCATCCAAAAATGAAATTAAGATAAGGGCCACTCTTTGGCCCACTGAGATTGTCTGATTTTTTTTTAAATTATTTACTTATCTTTGAGAGAGAGAGAGAGAGAGAACAGCAAGGAGGGGCAGAGAGAAAGCGAGTGAGAGAGACTCCCAAGCAGGCTCCGTACTCAGCCCTGACACAGGGCTTAATCTCACAACCATGAGATCATGACCTGAGCTGAAATCAAGAGTCAGATGCTTAACAGACTGAGCCACGCTTAACTGAGGATGTGGCGCTGGTTGGTGGGGGGTGGGGGACTAGCCCAATAAACACACCTGCCGCTTTACATTCTTTAAATGTAAGTTGCATTGCTGCGGCGCCTGGGTGTCTCAGCCGGTTAAGTGTCCAACTTTGGCTCAGGTCATGATCTCCCGGTTTGTGAGTTCCAGACCCGCGTCGGGATGTGTGCTGACAGCTCAGAGCCTGAAGCCTACTTCCTCTCCCTTGCTTTCTGCCGCTCCCCCGCTCATGCTGTCTCTCTCTGCCTCTCAATAATAAATAAACGTTAAATGTAAGTTACATTGCTTACATTCTTTAAAGGACTTCTGGTCTGATATTTCACTTGCCTCTTTTGCTATGTTCCCTCTGATGTTTTTTCCACCGCTGTCTTACCAACACTGGGGCTCGCAAATCACTGTTCTAAGTCACATTCCTCTCTGCTCATCCCATCCTCCTCCCTGCCATACTTCCTCGTTTGAAGGTAATCTGCGCCACATCGTTTGTTTCCTTTAGGGCACCACTTATTTTTTCTCAGTGTAATTTCCTCATATATAAAATGGGAATGATAAAATTCACCTTGCAGGGCTATTCCAAGGATTAGAGTACACACATGTAAAACGCCCATCCGAGTACCTGGTACTTAGAGTGAGTGGATGAATAAAATACATTTAATTTGAATGGCAAGGTTTCTAACATGAGCTATCATCTAATGGAAAATATTAAATACAGCAACCTTACCAAATACTAAATTATTTCACCATAAAAATAGTAGGAATGTATCCTATAGTATATTTAACTATGTGTCCAAGTTATCAAAGATACTCAGATAAAGGAATCAATCTCTGCAATTATTTTAATATACAATCTTTCAAAAAATGAACAATATCTTGACTTTGTCAACCCCCTCCCAATCTACATGGGGGGGGGCATTTCTAGAATAACATTTTTTTTTTCATATGCACAAATGGAGGCAAAAGAAGATGAGCATCTGTTCAAGTTTTTCCAACTTCAACGAGGGGATATTTGGTGTGATTTGTTTCATTATCTCAGTGCTAATGAGGGTCCTGCATATCAAAGGCCTTAATTACAGATGAAAGACATGACTCACAGTTGATAAGAAAGAAAGTCATCAGAGCCTCACAGACAACCTGCTTCCCTGAGCACGGATGTGGTCTGGTGAAAGAACACTGCACTGTAATTTTCGGCATCCTTTTCGGCATAATTGTAGCTATAAAACATTTGTCTTCTGACCACAATCTGCTTTTTGTTCATGAAACATAAATTGTTACTTGTTCAGCAACTAACATATCCTTTGTGCTTTGTCTTGATTTGCCAGATCATCAAGAACTCAACAAAATTTGCAGCTGATTTTCTCTATTTCACTTAGCAGATACTGAGAAAGAGTATGTCCTCCAGTTATTTTGAAACTGTTCCCACTGAGAAGTTTTAAGGACTATGAACTGCCATTCATATGCATGAAAGGAACAAATTTTCATCTTCAAATGAAATCTATTTTAGGTTAAGGACTTGTTAAAATATTGGTAATGGCAAGGTAGGGCAACTTAGAACCAAAGGACCAGTTTTCCATTTTAGGGTCATTGTCACCTGAAAATCAAAATTGGCTGCCAATCACTTATCACCTCAATTTATACAATTTCAACAGAAATTGCCAAGTGGGGAATGCCCATTATAATAAACTTTCCAACTAATCTGTGTAAGATTTATTCCCCTAATGATAACATGGAACTCCAAATTCATACCATAGGAGTTCTCCAGGGAATGGTTTATACAAGTATGACACAGTAGGAGAAGTGTCATGTCCCCACAAAAATTTTCCTCCAAATCTCAAGTCATTAATTAAACCACACTTCGTTCTGTCAGATCGGTTAACTAAAATTGCATGCCCTCTCCCTGGATCTTACTTTTCTCACTTAAAACATGCTTTCTGGGGGCACCTGGGTGGCTCATCTGTTAAGCCTCCGACTTCTGCTCAGGTCATGATCTCGTGGTTTGTGAGATCGAGCCCCACCTCAGGTTCTGCGCTGACAGCTCAGAGCCTGGAGCCTGCTTCGGAATCTGTGTCTCCCTCTCTCTTTGTCCCTCCCCTGATGTCTCTCTCGCTCACTCTCTCAAAAATAAACATTTAAAAATATTTAAATTACTAAATGCTTTCTAAGTACACTGCAACAAATTCTGAGGCAGTTATTTCACTATAGGAAAATATAGGACTTGAAATAATCACCACTTTGTGGTTTTAACACACTTTTCCCCACCACCCTGCCCCCCACTCCCACCCCACATATATGCACACACAATGACCTCACCTGAATCTCTGTAGCACCTTGGAGGTGGAGGGATGTCGAAGTCACTCTTATTTAGGTCAGTTCTTCTCACTGCGGTAATTAGCTTTCAGTATCCTGGCAGACCTGGGTGTATTTTAGGATTTCAATTCCATGTAACCATGTAGGTTATATATAGATTTTCCCTTACAATTTTCTATTTTCACTTTCTCATTACCAATCTAAAAAATTTCTCCTTTAGGAATGAAATGCTGCTCATTAGATATAGGTTCAAAAGTGGAACATTCAAATGTTTTTCAAGATGACTATGGAATAAAAAGTTATTTTTTTCAAGTATGAGGGAATGAGTGTTTTTGTTTTATTTTTTTTTTTATTTTCATTGAAGTAGAATTGCCATATAAACATTCTATTAGTTTCCGGTGTGCAACATAATGATTTAATATTTGCTTACATTGCAAAATGATCACCATAATAAATCTAGTTAACATGCAAAGTTAGTATTTTAATTATTACAGAAAGTTTGAAAATCAGTATTTTTATATAAAAATTTAGAAAGTCAGGGGCACCTGGGTGGCTCAGTCAGTTAAGCATCCAAGTCTTAATTTCATGATGTTGCTGTTCATGGGATCGAGCCCCACACTGGGCTCCACACTGACAGCATGGAGCCTGCTTGGGATTCTCTCTCCCTCTCTCTCTGCCCTTATCTTGATAGTGCTCGCTCTTTCTCTCTCAAATAAATAAATAAACATTAAAAAAGTTAAACTTACTATATAATAGTTTTGTTTATTTAAACAATAAATTAGAAATGGGAATTGGTTTTTAAACATTTCAGTACCGACATCTATGTACAGCTTTTTAACGAGTCAACAAATCTGCAATCGTTTTATTGCATTTCTTTGTTCTTGCCTAATATGAGAGCATTTTTATTTTTAATAAGAATGTATATTTCGTTTACATTTATCATGATAATTGGTGTCATTGTAAACTTTTTTGCGTGCTTTTCTATTTTCTTTGATTTATAGCTACACCTAATAATGTTATTTTGGTATTTTCTGTATTTTACCATCCTAGCAGATCAGAAACATTCTATTTCGACACAGAGAGTATTTAATACAAAGTTATGATGATGTGCCTAAAACCTTCAAGATTTTCACTTTGTTTTCTTACATTTGGCACTGACATGTTATTCTCATGCCTAAAGCACCCCAAAGCCTTCCCAGCAAAGAAAGAATACAATCGAACTGCTTACCCTGATTCGCACAACCCTGTATGGACTTCTCTACTTCCTCTTCTACTCATGCCCCACTCTGCTCCAGACACATGGGAACTCTTCTCTTTATTTTAATCTCACCAACCAATTTCCTGCTGGCTTTTGCAATTTAAATTCAGAATCTCAGAATCTCAATTTAAATACACCCCCTCAGACTAGCGTGTCCCTGCTGGCCAAATCTCCATGGTCCCCCATGGTGTGCCTCCACTATGTAGTAAAATAAAATCTGTTTTCTTTCTCTGGGTTGCCTTTTTCCATGGACACTTTCTTCATATTGGTGCCTCTCTAACATAATGTAGTGTTAGTCTCTCCAGTACGGGTTCTTGTCTATCTTGTTTGCCATTTTATCTTCACTTCTTTCAATGAAGTCATTCAGTAATATTTGTTAAGTGTATGAATGAGTAAATAACACTCATAAGGGAGATTTCAAGCAATTGGCATCTAAGCTGGTGGTATTGCTTAGTGTCAACTCTCCTGAGTTGTTGCTGGTTTTTAAATAGGACTGGAAAAGTAGCCAGTTCTGAAAAGATTAGGATTATGGTAAATCCACTTTTATTTGGCCAGTTCATTGATGGATTGATGAACACACAAAATATATAACCTATCTGACTACAGTGTTATGTATTACATACACTGATGTATTACATCAGATGTATTACATATTACAGATATTACATATCTGATGTATTACATCAGAACAACAACAACACCAACATAAAAAAAAATTAGACCTGAAATCTTATCAGGGAAGACCTCAAGGTAACCCTTGGCCAAAATAAAGCCTTAAGTGTATTCCCAGAATAACTGTTTTAATTCTATTTTAATTGCAAACATACTGTTGCTTGTCTGCATGAACCCAATGAAATATCCCAGAAACACTCATATTTTAGATTTCCAAACAATATGCTCAGACTTCCCAAGTCTGAAAAGAGTTCATATATCATTGTTCAGTCCATGAATCCAGATTAGTCTTCCTAAAAACTATGTTTAAATAAAAGCTCTCTGGATTTTCACTAGGGTTGTGGTTGCCAGATTTAGCAAATAAAAATAGAGGATACCCAATTATATTTGAGTGTGAGTTTCAGATAAAGAACAACAAAAGTTTAATGGAAGTGTGTTCCATGCAATATCTGGAACATATTTAGGCTAAAAAATTACTTGTTGTTTATCTGTAGTTCAAATTTAACTGGAAGACTTATATTTTATCTAGTAAACCAGACTAAGGTCCACGGCTGAGCAGTATTTTCTCTAACTGATTCACTTAGAATACCTACCCTATTTATTAAGCACAGAAAGTTAGTATCCAGTTCTACTGCCTAGACTTCCCAAATACCAAAGAACAGAGTCACTAATGGCCTGACACCCTGGGTCTTAAAGGGTGCCTTGACCCTTAGTTCAGTGACAAATTGGGCCCAAGATGCGGAAAGATGCATGTGACGCTGCACGTCCATGTTTGTTTCCATTTGCAAATTTCTCTCAAAATCTTCTGAGACTTCATTAAAAATCACTTGGCTATATCATTCTTCTAACAAACTGCTGTTTTCTCAGTTATTCACTCAAAAATCCAAAGTGCTTTAAGATGATAGCACTAATGGGAAATGGCTTATGTTTCCCAAACAGTGTTAAGTATACCATAAAGCTTGATGGGACATAAAGCATGGCTGCACCAGGGACTTACCTCGTTTATGTGCGATGTGGGCTGGAAGTTTCCACGTAGCAGGCAGAACATCTCATACACCAGGGAAATACGATTGCTATAGGCTGTGTTTATTTTTAATGACTGTGTTCCTGCTTTGCATCCTTTTCTGGATGGCATTGACAGTAACAAAGGAGAACACAAAATGTGAACCTTTCAGATTTCTAGCCCACCTTCATTTCTTCTGTTCATACTGGGGGCAAATGCAGGCTTCAGCTTAGCTCCTGCTCTTTCAGGAAACTCTAGCTAATGAGTAGTACTTCTCTCTGTGGGATGGACAACTTCTCTCTACTGGGTACTTCACATTGATTATTAGCCACATTCACAACTTCCCTTTAAAATAACTCCTTCTCGATGATTCCAAACCACCACAGAGACACTCCACTTCCTTTCATGCACTCACAGCCAAACTCTGCAAGTTCTCCATCAGCACTCTATTCCTTTTCTCCCACTTTACTCTTCACCCACTGAACTGTTACTTCCACGTCTAGCATTCACCCAACCTGCTCTCTCCCAGATCGTCATAATGCACAGCCCTTGGATTCATCCTTAAGCTCCTAGTAGACAGAATAACGGCCCTCTGGGGCATCCAGGTGGCTCAGTGGGTTAAGCAGTTAAGTGTCCAAATGTAGCTCAGGCCATGATCTTGCAGTTCATGAGTTTGAGCCCCGCATCAGCCCCGCCTCGGGCTCTGTGCTGACATCCCAGAGCCTGGAGCCTACTTCTAATTCTGTGTCCCACTCTCTCTCTGCCCCTCCTTTGCTCACACTCTGTCTCTCTCTTTCTCAAAAATAAATAAAAATATTTAAAAATTTTAAAAAAAGAGTAATGGCCCCCAAGGATGCCCACATTCTAATCCCTGGATCCTTGAACATGTTCTGTTACATAGCAAAGAGAAATTAAAACCCACATGGAATTAGGTTTGCTCATTGGGTGATCTTCAAATAGGGAGATTTTCCTGGATTAGCCAAGATGGACCAATGTAATCAGAAGGGTCTTTAAAATGTCAGAGGGAGGAGAGACCAGGGAGATGGCAGTATTAAAAGCATCTGGCTTAATGTTGCTGGCATCAAAGATGGAGGAAGGGGCTGAGAGCCAAGGCATGCAGACAGCCTCCAGGAGCTGGAAAGGGTAAGGGAATGGACCCATCCAGAACCTCCAAGAAGGAATGCAGCCCTATAGATATCTTGATTCTCTATCTCTATCTGGGCCAGACTTCTGATAGACAAAACTGTAAGATAATAAATTTATGCTGTTTTAACTCCCCCTAGTTTATGGTAATTTGTTACAGCAGCAATGGGAAACTAATACAGATCACTTGATCTAACTAACTCTCCCTTGGCTTTTTCCTTCCACCTCCCAGGCTATTCCAGCATTGCACACAGACTCTCCTCTCCTGAGCCTTTGAATCCTCATGCTCTGTCTTAGATGCGCTGTGTCCACCTCATCTGGGGCTCTGCACACCATCTCTGAACAGACCAAGCCCATATTTCTTGTTGAGTACCAGGCAAATGAATACAACTGTTTGCCTGACAGATCTTCTCACATGGATCACAGTCATTTCAAAACAAATATGGCCCCAAAATGAAACCGTGACCTTTCCCCGCCTCCAAACTAGATCCTCCTCCAGCATGTTCTAGCTCAGTAAATAGAACCATCGTCCACTTAGTTCTACAAGCCAGACACTTAGGAATCATCCTCGGCATCTCTTCCTCTTCCTCATCTCCAAGATGAAATCCATCACTACCTTCTATCCAGTTTACTCACTAAATATTGCTAAAATCTGTCCATCTCCTTCTTTACATCTCCACTGCCGCCATCCTGGCTGTATTAATCTGCTATGGCTATGTAATAAACGAGCACAAACTTGGCAGCTTAAAAAAAAAACACCCATTCATTAAGGCACAGTTCTGTGGGTCAGAAATCCACAGAGTGTGGCCAGGTTCTCTGCTGAGGCTGAAATCAAGATGTCAGTGAGCCATGTTGTCATCTGCAGCTCAGGGCACCCCCTCCCCAAATCATTCCTGTTGGTCGAATTGGTTGAATTGAGCTTGCAATTAGAGCACTGAAGTTTCCAATTCTTTGATGGCTATCAACAGGGGACCGCTGTCAGCACTCAGAGGTCACCCACATTCCTTTTCACACGGTCCCCTCCAACTCCAAGTCAGCAATTGTGCAGCAGCTTTTCTGCTGTCCATCTCTCTGACTTCTTGTCCTGCAACCAGCTGGAGAAAGCTCTCTACGTTTAAGACCTCACATGATTAGATCGGGCCCACCAGGACAACCTCCCTATCTTTAAAGTCAACTGTACATATACATAATACAATCAAGGGTGCAATCTCTTGACAAATTAATAGATTCTAGGAACTAGGTGGGATATCTTTATGGGAACATCTTAGAAATTCGGCCTACAACATTGGCCCTAACTAGCATCATCCTTCCCTGTACCATGGATTGACCTCCTCACCAACCGAAATCCATTCTTTCCCCAACTCTACTCTATTCACACTTCAGTCGGAGTGATCATCTCAAATCACACACCTGCCCATGTTACTCACTTGCTTCCTACTGTCCATAAGTACAGCCATGGCCTAAAGTGGTGCCGCCTGATTAGTCTGCACCCTGGTTTTACAGCTGCCCCAGCAACTCTGGGAGAGGAGCACTGAACCCTCCAGCGACTAGCTGGACGTTTTCACAGCATTCCGGAGTAATTTTATATGTGACGAAACTAAAAATAAATGTGGGGCTTTTATTTTTATGTATCTTTTTATTTTCAATTTTCATTATTTTAGTAATTTATTATTATTTTATTTTATGTCAATATTAGACCATGAAAATTAAAGAAAAAATGGCCCTACACCACGGAAAATTGGGCAAGTGCTGGACCAGTGGGCTCTGCACATTCCGGCCTCGGTTTCTCCTGCTTTACCTCATGCCTATGGTGTCAGCTCTTTCAACTCCTGGTACGGTACCCACTAGGGTGTTCCCTCTGCTTTCCATACGCCTTGTGCCATGCTGTCTGCCCTTCCTAGGTCACAGCCTCCCTGTCATAGTCCCCTCATTGCACTAGAGGTCTCCAATGTGTACCTTTCATTATAACAATAGTAATAAATAAGTAAATTTTTTTTAAATATCTGCTTTCCTCTTAAAATGTAAGCTTTATGGTATCAGAGAGATGATCTTCCAGCTAATGGGCCCATGCACAGCTGCCTGCACGGTTCCTGATACATGATAGGTGCTCAGCAAATGCATATGAAATGGGAGACTGGATCAATCAGTAAATATAATGCATCTCATTCAAATTCAAATAGTTCCTCACCTGATTATTATCCATTTGATCTTAATCATAATAGCTGAATCTCCTAAACTTCATTTTTATTATGGGTAAAATCGGATTCCTTTTGCCAGTCTCAGAGGATTGACATGGAAGTTGAAGCAGGTACAAATCTTTGTTTGAAAAGTACAAGATACTTCTAAGACGCAACTGATACGTTGGTTCAAGTATGTCTCTTACATAACATTGGCAAAAGGGTGAAATATATTAACAAGTCTAAAAGCTTTATGGAAATATGTACCAAAGTTTTTTAAAAATACATTTAATTTGTGTTTCCATGATAAATATTCTAAAATTTAATTCTAAAATATAACTGGACAAATATACAAATATACATGTAGAAGGCTGTTCATCCCAGCATTGTTTCTAATAAAAACATAGGAAAGACCCTAAATGTGTTCTCACATATGAAAGGGCTGATGGGGGAAGGGGTCTAGTTGGCATAATTTAAGGAACAACCTAAATATTTGATTACTTTGTAAGAATATTTCCTCAGTGCTGGTGGAAGGCTGATTCTATCACACTGTATAGCTGATTTCTACCCAGATACACATGATAACAATGGGTTTTGGCTACAATGTCAAGAACAATGGTGATAGCAGGGCAGGAGACAGTACCAGTCACATATACTGCACAACTACTTTTGTCAGAGATGAAACTTCTGGCACAGCTGTAACAACGAACAGAGTCCCTGTGGTCTTCACTTCTGGTGGCTCTCACACCCTCAGTCAGGTCTACGGCAAAGGCTTCAGAGATAGTGGTAGGCTTGCAGCCTCACTGGAAAAGTACCTCTGAGTTCTGAAATATCTATATTAATAAAGAGAAGCAAAGACCTCTAGGGATGTAAGAAGCATCCAGAATTCTTGGTTAACTCTTGTGGGCCCCAAAATAAACAATATTGGATTGTCTATTCACCTGGACAGATCGTAGCTTGAGATGCTAATTTGAATATAAAAAAGATACAAATTACATCTCCCCCAACTTGGTAAATAAGGTCATCCAATCTATAGATCTATCTACCAGTATGTCTACTTATTATGTATTATAAAATATCTACACTTGTTTTAAGTAAGAAAGTAAGTTATACTATTTTGTAACATCTCTCCCTGATCCTTGTGCTGAATTAGGAAAGGATGGACTGGAGAACTACACCACTGATGAAGATCCATCTTCAACCACTGAAGGTTCATGGGAAACAGCCCAACAGGAAAAGAGTCTTTTCAGAGGGATGCTGTCTACAACTTGCTGGAAACAACTCAAACGGTGATTCTCACTCTGGAGAACTGCGTGGTGGTGAGAAAACAAGAGCCTCACAGATGTTCCATCACGTAGGGCTCGTTGTGTTTCTTCACTATCAACAGAGTCAGGCTTAGTGGTAGAGATAATGGTGCACCAGGTAGTCCTTACCCACCTTACATATTCATGCTCAGATTTTTATGTCTGTGCAGCAGGACTTGGACTTCTTTAATATAGATAAATTTTACTAAATCTATCCAAAACATGGGTTAGAAGTTATGCTGGCTAGGAAAAGGTAGGCTTCAATTATAGCAAAGCATGGGGGAAATTTTTAAGAAGGTAGAAGAAATAGGATTTAAAATCATTTAAATAATAAGTACCAGGAATAAAAATGAATGCTTTTATAGCACTTCTGATATGCCAGGTTCTCCTCTAGAAGCTTCATGCATAATAACTCTTCTAATAGCCCCTACATGACTCATGAAGACAGTACCATCATCAACAGAGAGATGAGGAAACTGAGGCATGGAAGTTGACAACCTGCCCAAATAAGTGGCTAAACCAATTTTGAATCCAGGTATCTTGGCTCTAGACCTTTTAACTACCACATTTGTAAGAAGTGGCAGAAAGAACATTTTTGTATTAAGAATTTAATGATAAGGAAAAATTTGGGAATCTGCCTGGATGAAACAAGTAAAGGTTCAGGAAAAGGGTGAGCATGCAGAAAGAACTTGGGAATTTGGCTAATACCATCTAGTCCCAGGGGTTCATGTGGCAGAAATACCTTGTTTGTAGCAATAGCAGCCTCTTGAACTTGATCTTCCTCCCCTATTGCCCTGGGTTTTTATTAGCTGAAAAGAGCCCATTTGTTATTTCTAGTGGAGGAAATTTCCAGTGGCTATGGGAAATAAAGCTGCAATTACTCAGTATTTGAACAGTCTGTTAGAAATGGCAGTGACTGGTCTTAACCTTGACAAACTCTAATTAACACTGTTTGTAGGTGATTTCAAAGGTAAAAAGACAAAGTTTTGATAATTGTCCATTAACCCCTGGTATGTTATTCTTTGTTAATCTTCAATTGGGTATGGTTTTTGCTATAATTATTTTATTTGGGTTGTTTTTATTGGGGAGGGAAGATCACCATCAGTAACTCCTAAAATGACAAAAATTTAATATATTCTTAAATCTTACTTTTTCCTGCTCAGTGATCTTTCTGTTCTAGGAGTAAAAACACCAATGACTACATACTATTTTAGGCAAAGAAAGGAAATGAGCAAAGGTTCACTATTGTAAGATGACAGCATTTTATAAAATAAATAATGACGATGAAATTTAACCAAATCTTGATTTAGTTATAATATTGAACTGTGTTGACATAGGAAACATTGGAGAAAAGATTAATCTATATTCATTATTATCCTTTGTTTCAAGTAATGATGATCTATCATGCTTTAATACCAAAAAAATTGTGAGGATATTTTGTTACACTTACCACCATGTTACCAAAAGGAAAAAACAAAAGAAATAGTAGGCTTGAAGCAATGAGAATACCCAAATGGAATTCTGTAATAACACTGTTTAATCTAATAGCAAAGAATTCCTCTTGAATAGCAAAAGAGTTAACTATACAGCTTTAAGCAATATGTTATAACATGTTAAACAAATCTTGGAAAATCATTTTTATAAAGCAATCAATCATTTAAATGTAGATAAAGCACTTCCAATGCAGCGTTCTAAAATGTAGAACTTTGAGCAAAAATGTTTGAAGCATAAATAGAAAGTTCATTCAAGTATAGAAAAACACACTATACTAAGAGCTATAACCTATAATCACACAATCAAGGTATATAGGACAGAAGTAATTTACTTTTGTTAAAGGGGAGAGACAAAGGGAGAGGAAGAAAGAGGAGAGAGAGAGAAAGACGAGAGAGAAAGATAGGCTTGGTTCAGGTAGAAATGCTATAATATATAGATACATTACAGTGGTTGAATTTTGTGTAAATGGAGGTAGGTAAGTTAACGTTTTATATATCAAAACATTTTGACATTTTGAAGTCTCTATAAAATGAGGATATTATATAGAAACTGACACACAGACTGAGGGAAAACTGTCTCTTCAGGTCACATTAAAGAAACCAAAGTCAGATTATACAGTTGAATTGATCAACGGAACAGAAAATCTAGAAAATTGCACACCCAAGGTAACCGTATGTCACTTGCATTTCATTAACCTTTTTGGTCCATCTATAGATTGTTAGTTTAGTGGATTAAAACCCAAAGCTTTAAGAAGGAAAAAGGCAGACCTTGTTTTTGGTGTGTTTTGGTTTTCCCTCATAGAGTTGGAAATTGTGATTACAGGTATTGCTTAGTTTGATCTAAAACTAAACTTTTTTCTTATGTTTATTTTTAGAAAAATAAAATGACAGGAGTGCCTGGGTGGCTCAGTCAGTTAAGCATCCAACTTCAGCTCAGGTCATGATCTCATGGTCGGTGGGTTCAAGTACTGCACTGAGCTCTGTGCTGACAGCTCAGAGCCTGGACCCTGCTTCAAATTCTGTGTCTCCCTCTCTCTCTGCCCCTCTTCCAGCTCTCCAACTTTCTCTCTCTCTCTCTCTCAAAAAATGAATAAATAAACATTAATTTTTTTAAAAAATCACATGTATTTCTTTTAAGAACAGAAGTAAAACAATGCCATAAATTTATGTAAATTTTGACAAGGACGAAAATCTAAAGAAGGTAAAATCTGAAATACCTTTTATTTAAAGTCACATATTCTGTCCAGTATGTTCAAATACAGGATTTTGAATCAAAATGTGCCAAACTACTACTTAATAATAAAAGCTATGTGGTTCTAACATTTGAAAATTCAAAGTTATCATACATTTTTGTGCAGTAAGGTAGCTTTTTATAAAAATGTAGATATAGAATATTAAAATGAAGGAAAATTCAATTTTCATTGTTTTTTAAAAAAGGGATTTGTCGTCATGACGGATATTTTTCTAAGCCTTTCTTTTAAACTTTTCATAAGCTGTTAGTGTTCTTGTTTTGCTTTCTAATATTTTAGATAAACTAGAGTAGAAATTCAATCCATATTTTATTGAACATGATCTTCATAGGTGGAAAAATTTAGTGGGACTGCCCGAATTACTAGTTGGATGCTACTTAAATACTCTTGATGAAAAGAGAATCATATCATCACACTCAAAAAAACTTGATTGGCATATAGCAAAACACAAAATAAGTTATCCAACTACATAATCTATCATGTAAAATATCATAATCATAAAAACTTTTATTCCTTTTAAAAATTGTTTAATGTTTTATTTATTTCTGAGAGAGAGAGAGACTGACAGCATGAGTGGGGGGAAGAGCAGAGAGAGAGACACAGAATCCAAAGCAGGATCCGGGCTCTGCACTGTCAGCCCAGAGCCCAATGCAGGGCTTGAACCCATGAACCGTGAGATTATGACCAGAGCCGAAGTCAGACACTCAACTGACTGAGCCACCCAAGTGCCTATAAAACTTTTATTCTTGAAAATTTCTGTTTACATTACTATAATTATATCCATTTAATAAGCTTTTTCTGCACATAGTAATAACTGCTTAAAAATTATGTGCCTGGATCCATTATTTCCTAATCATACACTGAAATATCAGTCACCTGAAATTAAGATAATTCATCAGCTTTTTCCCCAAGAACAACACCAATTTAAAATCTAATCCCTACAAGCATTTTGTTTCTACAAGTTTGACCCTACTTTTATTTTTAATCCTATTACTTTTTTCCTTGATCATCTTATAAAACAAGGACATTAAACATCAGAATGTGAAAATCTGGGAAAGATGGTAATTTCGATTGAGCTTCACACAGCTGGAGAACAATATGTCAACTTCCTAAACGTACTCCAAATAATATACTTATAAATATTTGAATAATAGTATTAACAATTAGAGATATTATGAACTAAGATCAAGCTTCAAACATACACAAATACAGTCTAGCACACATGTAAACTGGAATGCTTTCTTATTAACATCAGAATAAAGGTAAGAATGCCTGTTCTCACTATTCATTCTTTTTTAATTTTTTTTGTAATGTTTATTTATTTTTGAGAGAGAGACAGAGTCTGAGCAGGAGAGGGGCAGAGAGACAGGGAGACACAGAATCCAAAGCAGGCTCCAGGCTCTGAGCTGTCAGCACAGAGCCCAACCAAGGCTTGAAATCATGAACCATGAGATCATGACCTGAGCTGAAGTCACTTAACCGACTGAGCCACCCAAGCACCCTTACACTCCTCATTTTTAATATCACAGTGGAAGTCCTAGCCACTGAAAAAAGACAAAAAAAGGTTTTTTTAAGTATAAGAAGTCCCAGAGGAAAAAATAAAGCTATTTCCAACTGCAGACCATATGATTGTCTACACTAAAAGTCCCAAAGAATCTAGGCTCCTAAAAGCAATGAGTGAGTATAATATAATTATAGAATATGAGACCAGGACACAAAATCAACCATATAACTAGATAGTAGCTATGAACAGTTTGAATTTGAAATAAAAATTGCCATGTTCAGGAACACACATTCCCTCAAATGTATATATAGATATAGATATAGATATAGATATAGATATAGATATAGATATAGATATATAGATATAAACATAACACAAGATGTGCAAGGTCAATATGCCAAAGACTACAAATCACCAAACAAGAGCTAAATAAATGCAGAAATGTACCAAGTTATCATTACTATTAAGATGTCAGTCTCCCCAGTTGGATTTATAGATGTAACACAATCCCAGTCAAAATAACAAGTTTCTGTATATAGCTACAAACTGAATATAGAAGATCAAAAAAAATTCTATAAAAGAGGACTAAATTTGGAAGAGTCATACTATTTGAATCTGCTACTTTCTATAAAATACAATAATCCAGACAGTGTACTATTGATGAAAAAATGAATAACACATAGTTTACTACAAAATAATAGATAACAAGAAATTGACCATACAAATATGGCATGGTTTACTGTAAAATAATACAGATCAAGAAATAGACCAAGCAGATATTATTAATTTATTTTTACAATGGTGGAAAAGCAACTATACAGAGATATTCTTTTCAAAAACGATATGGGAAAAATTGGACATCCACTTGAAAATTAATGAAACTTAGCCTATATCTTGAACTTTTATTAAAAATGAACTAAGAGTGGGATCCTGATGTAGATGTAAAATGTAAAACTATAAAAGTTCCAGAGGAAAACATAACATAAAATCTGTGTGACTTTGCATTTGGCAAAATGTTTTACACATATTACTGAAAGCAGGCTCCATTAAAGAAAATATCAATAAATCAGACTTTATTAAAATAAACATTACCCTGCAATATTTACTGTCTAAAAACTGAAAAGGTGAGTCACAAGTGGGACAAAGTATTTGCAGATCACAAAAAATAATCCTAACAAGTTGCTAATAAGAACACCTACAACCCAATTGAAAATTGGCCAAAAAGTTGGAAAAGAAATTTTACAAAAGAAGTTATAATTGAGCATAAGTAAATAAATAAATAAGATGTTCAACATAAGAAAATAAAGGAAATTCAAATTGGATACACAATGAGATATCACCCCATAACTAGTAGAATAAGGAAGAAAAAAAACTTTATCATACTATGTTTTGGTGAGTATGAAAAGTAACTGGAATATAAAACAATTCAGGCACCTGGAAATCATTTTCATAGTTTCTTATAAATCTAAACATGCATTTACTTATAAAACTAAGCAGAGTCATTCTTGCTTTTACCCAAAGGAAATTAAAATGTATGTTTGCAGAAACACCTGTATACAAATGTTCACAGAAGCTTTATTTATAGTCACTATAAATTAAAAACAACCCTGGTAACTCTAGCAAATAAATAAACTGTGGCATATCCATACTATGGGACACTACTCAACAATAAAATGAAACAAATTATTGATCCACACCCTAACTAACATGGATGAATCTTCAACTCATTTTGGCAGAAAGACTCTAGAACCGAAGGCCACATATTATAATTTTCCATGTATATGGCATTCTCAAAATGGCAACACTATGGAGATGGAAAAGAAATTGCAGTAGTCACGGTTGGTGTTCTGGGAAAGGGTTGATTACAAAGGGGCAGCAGGAAGGAATGTTTGAGGTGATGGCCCTGTTCTACATGGTACTGTCCTGATAGGTTCACAACTCTGTGCATTTTCCAAAACTCATATGTATGTCCCAAAGAATGGATTTTACTCTTTGCAAAATATGCAAAATTTAAAAAGTCAACCGATGTATACAGAGAACCCAAGATAAAGAACACACTGCGACAAATAAATCTAACTGTATTACAATGTAGTGACATGACTACTTTAGTTTTGTAAAGAAGAAAGGAGCTGACCTAAACAACTTTAAAAAGCAATGTTTGACCAGACCCTGAGAGGATAAAGATTTTAAAAGTGCACACTGTATTGTAATTGGTAAATGTGTTTCTAATGGAGCAGGGGTTAGCAATTCTGCAACTTCTTCACATTTATACTAGAATTGACCAAATAAGTATATTGTAGATAATAAAAGATGGTTTGAGGGGTGCCTGAGTGACTCAGTCAGTTAAGCATTCGACTTCAGCTCGGGTCATGATCTCATGGTTCGTGAGTTTGAGCCCCGCATCAGACTCTTGCGGACAGCTCAGAGCCTGGAGCCTGTTTCGGATTCTGTGTGTCTCTCTCTCTGCCCCTTCACACTCATTCTCTCTCTCTCTCTTAAAAATAAATAAACTTAAAAAAATTTTAAATAGAAGGTGTTTGAGAAAGAAGTTTAGTTAAGCCAAATGAAATGTAAGAATAATCCCTGTTGGGCTGAATTGGAGAGCTGTTTCAGTAATTACACAGTAAGATGGTCTATGTTGAAAACCAAAGAGGGAGCTTAGCATACCTGCTGTATCAAATATCAAAACACAAAAATAAAATGTGATATATAAATATGCAATTTATATAGTTTTAAAAAGTTGCTGAGGTAAAAATCTAATAAAAAATATGCAAGAGCCTTTGGAGAAAATAGTAAAATTTTATTGGAGGCTATTTAAAAAGACCTATACTGGGGGCGCCTGGGTGGCTCAGTCAGTTAAGTGTTCGACTTCAGCTCAGGTCATGATCCCCCAGTTCATGGGTTTGAGTCCTGCATCAGGTTCTGGTCTGGAGCCTGCTCAGAGCCTGGAGCCTGCTTCAGATTCTGTGTCTCCCTTGTTCTCTGCCCCTCTCTCACTCATGCTCTGTCTCTCTCTCAAAAATAAATAAACATTAAAAAAATTCTTAAAAAGACCTATTCCATGGCAAATCTAAGCCATTCATGTATGGACAACAAATAAAGCAAAATTAAAAAGAAAAGATTTCAAGACTGAAATTTTGAGTGTGCTTTGGAATATTTCTCTGCACAAAATAAATGCTCATGATAACTGGCTTCTATCACTAATTAAAAATAGTAAGTTATGAATAGAAGTGGAATATTGTGCACAAAAGAAATATTATTGGGCAGAGGGTTCAGTTGGGTTGGTTGAAAGAACCTGATTCTCTCCGCAAACTATTGATTAAACTAGAGATAATCAGTTCGCCTAAATGTGTAGGAATACCACGAGTGAAGAAAGCAATTTATATCCTAGGTGATCCATATATGTATCAGCTAAGAAAATGAGCTCTGGGATGAGACTGTCTGGGTCTAGACCATCTGTGAAATCTGAAAAACAATAGTACTTGCTTTGCAGAATTACAAGGTTTTAATGAAATGACAAATATGAAGTATGCAGCATGGTGCCTGGTACAAAACAAGTGTCCAGCAAGTGGTGGCAATGTGTAATATGAATATTATTAATTAATTTAATTGAAAAGGAAACAACCAACAAGACTATAGGGATGAGAATCCATATCATTCTGTAGAGAGGAGAGATCTACTATCACAACCCCCCCACCTGCTAGAAAGGACCTCTCATTTATATTGCCCTCCTGTCCTACAGTTTAGCACTTAATAAGACCTTAACAAGTACCTAAGACCTTCCTGGCTTCACTTTTCACATAAGCTCCAATTATTATTACAGCCCTTCCATATTCCAAAAAGATGTTAAAGGCCTTGTTCCCCAGAGGAAGCTGACACCTTCGCATTAACTTACACACGAAGAAAAATTGGTAGAAAGCGTGTAGTAATTTTCCATCAGAATCCAGCACTTCGAAAATATTCAAAGAAATACAATACTGCTTTTGCATCATATCCCATACTTAAGAAACAAAGTTTTCTTTTGCATGACCTGACAATACTCACCAGATTCTCTTAGGAGTGTCCAAGTTTAAAATGTCAAGGGCCTTCACATATGCCAAATTATGGGTTAGAAATATTTTAATAAGGAAAAGGTTAAATTCTGCACTTTCTATTCAAGTAATAACATTACACAGTAATAAAATGTAAAAGCCTTTACTGTTAAACAATCTGATATTAACGTATACTTTTATTAAATAAAGCAAATTTTAATATTATTTTTATCCACAGTTAAATACAAAACTACTACCTAGAATTTTGTGCGGTTCATACCTATTTTTATCAGTTTAATGAAGGAAAAGCAGGCAACACAAAGATAAGTAAAAGGGACCTTGGTTTTCCCTGGGGCTTTTAGCCTGCTTTTTCAACTCATGCCTATTTGTATATAGGATTTGACTGTCAATGCGTTTGTTCACAGTAATAAATTGATATTATTAATAATAAATAATAACAGATGGATTAATGGTTTTCATCTATACATTCTTATGTAATATTCATGTGTGTGTATATATACATATATAAACACATATTTATACACACAGATGTATGTGAAGACTAACACAATGAAGGAGAAAAAGTCAACAATGGTTTTTTTTCTTCCATCATCATTTTTATGGGAACATGACAGCCAGGAGAAATATATTACATCCAAACCCCTTTGTAATAATGTCGGCATAATTTCCCCAGTCTTCTCCACAAAAGCAATAGTACTATTCAGGCTTAAGCTTTCAAAATCATGGTTTCACAACCCAAGCTAATGGCTCACTTAGAAACCATCTCCTTTCAAGTTTAAAACAAACTCAATTGCTTATTATAGTGAATTGATTTAAAGTTTCTCCTTGAAAAACACAGTAAGCCATTCATAATATAATGCACATGAATTACAGCCTATGAATAAATACTGTGCCAAGAACTGCCTGACAGGGTGTCCTAGAGGGTGTTCACAGTTCTTTTTTAATTTCAAAGTTTTAAATGGTGAAAATTTAATGTACTTCTTGATGGTGATGTAAAATAACTTGTAGATTTCAGAGTGAAAATTAAAAATATTTTGAAAGAAAAGCAGCAAAATAAATACAAGGCATTACATGAGACCCATGGCTATCTAGCATGGTCAGGAATGGAGCATATTAAGCATTTTATTTGTCTGTTACCATATATGTTAATTCTCTGTTAAGAGAACTGTAATACCACCTGGAAATTTACCATCTAAAATTTGACTTCATCTATTTTGATATCTTGAAGCCATTTGGATATCTTGCTCAGAAGGTAGTCCTGACATTTCGATGTAATTTTTCATTTCCAAAAATATTCTTGGTACTTCAGTTGGCTTTTCAAGAAAATAATAAATATCCCATGTTTATGAGATGTTAACTATATCTCAGACATTACTGTATTTAACACATATTAACTCATTTAATCTTTAATATAATATTATGACATAAGAAGTATCTTTATTGCCCTTTAAGATATTTTACGTATTAAAGTTAAAACTTACCAAGCCATGATTAAGGTTGTGGGCTCTGGGGGGGAGGGGTGGCTCCTGGGTGGCTCAGTTGATTAAGCTCATCTTAATTAATCTTAATTTCAGCTCAGGTCATGATCTCACGGTTCATGGAATCAAGTTTGGTGTCAGGCTCTGCTGTGACAGCAAGCCTGCTTGGGATTCTCTATCTCCTTCTCTCTGCTCCTCTCCCACTTGTTCTCTCTCTCTCTCTCTCTCTCTCTCTCTCTCTCTCTCTCTCTCTCTCTCTCTCAAAAATCAATAAATAAACATTTTTAAAAAAGATTGTGGGCTCTGGAATCAAAAGGTCTCTAATAGGAATGCCCCCCCACCCCACCACCGGTGCCCAGGTGACCTTGTAGATATTCACATTGGGCACATAGACAAGGTTTGACCCATAGCTAATCTGAATCTTGGGAGAGCACCTGTGCTTCCCTGAGAACATGAGAGGATGTGAGGAGTGAGGAGCTGCCTGGAGTTACCTCCTACTTACCTTCCTAACTCTCTGGGATGCTGCCAAGAGACAGTATTTTATTGCCTCTAGGTTCTGATGAGCATGAGGCTTTATGTCCTACCCCTCAAGGTATTGCTACAGACCATAAAACTACACAGCTGCAGTGGCAATTGCACAATCACACATAGTGTATCATTGGGTCCTCAGCATCAGAGTTTCCCACAACTCATGTTGCATTACCATCTGACTCCTTTTGTTTGGTGTCATTTGGGAGGGGGTATGTGGGACAAGGATCTGGGAGATGGCATCCTTGACCGCTCACCTTGCCAGTGTATATGTGAGTATACATATAAACTAACTGAATCTTTTAATCTTCACTGGACAAGTCAGTCAAGCCTCGCCTGAGTGTGCTTGATATGTTTCAGCTTCCAATTCCTAGTGCACCCCTTTAGACAACTTATATGTATTTGATTTTGTCCAAGGTCACATGGTAATAAGTGACATCACAGGAATTCAGTCCTAGGTTTCCTGAACTTGTTCTCTTAACCACTGTCCCCAGTGAAGGGCGGTCTACCAGTACACGCACTACCCCTACCACTCCCAAACCATTGGAGCTTTTCTAGTCACAAACCTTTCTTGAAACAGGTTTGGTATTTTTAGTTTGAGGAATGCTTGAGATAATCGTATTAATTACATATCACTATATAATAAAGCATTCCCAAGGTTAGTGGCTTTAAAAAACAATAAATATGTATTATCCTCAAAGCTTCTGTAAGCCGGGAATTCAGGAAGTGGATTACATGGTAACTTCTGGTGCAGGATATGATGAAGTAGCAGATGTTGGCTGGGTATGTAGTGATCTGATGGTCTGGCTGGGACTGGAGAATCCATTTCCAAAGTGGTTTACTCACATGGCTGTCGCGGGCATGCTGGGTATTTGCAGGAGGCCTGAGTTCCTCCCCACTTGGCTTCCTCCATTGGTTACTTGAGCTTCTAAAGTAAACAGTCCAAGAGAGAGCTACATGGTAGCCATCTTTTTTTATGATCTAGATTTAGATATCATGGAGCATCATTCTGCCATATTCCATTCAACAGAAGTAAGTCACTAGGGGAGGAGTGTTAAAGAATTTGTGGGGATATTTTAAAATCACTACAGATGTAAATTATTTATAATGCAGTTCATTAAAAAGTGCTACCCTTTTTATATAAATATTATATGATGAGTTCACTGTCTATTTCTGATCATGGTGCTGGAAATGGGTTTATTTGCTTGTTGATTGGTGACTCTTGAAAAAAATACAGTTTGCTTTTGAGAGGTGGTCTTTTATTATTATGAACTTGTTAATATGTGGTAGAAATTTACACACACGATTTGTGTGTGTGTAAAAGTGGAAACCACATATAATTTAGGGATCATCATCTTATTGCCTCCTACTTTAGGCCTTTTTAAGTCCTGTACTTAACTCTCTGCATTTAGGCATCCAGTGAGAAAAAAAGATTGCAAGAAAGACACAACATTTTAAAGGAGCCCTCATGGTAGTGGCTTATATTACTTCCACACATTTTTCTTTGGCCAGAACTCAGTTATATGGCCAACCCAACTGGCATAGAAGTCTGGAAAATGTTGAGGAACCACAGATATGGGGGAGAACAATCCATTCTGCCAAGATGAGAACAGAAGCCATTTCTAAGTATATAACCCAAAATATTCCCACACATGTGAAAGCATATTTACTGTAGCATTGTTGCAGGCAAAAACATTTGGAAATAACCTGACAATGTTTAAGCAAGGAAATGAATAATTGAAATATGATATGTTTACACCATGGAATATGATGTAGAGTTAAAACAAATAAACTGGACATAGAGACATATATAATATGGATACCTTGAAATAAAAGAGTAAAAAAGCTAGAAGTACTATAAGACATTTTCAATTACACCATTTTATCATTTGTAAAAATTTTTAAAGCGAAATCGATATTTTATTATGAAATATATATATATGTACACTTAATTTTGGAATTATAAATATCAAATCAATTAAATCAAGGACATCTGGTGAAAGAGGAGACAGTAGATGTTGGGAAGGAATCAAAAGGGACTGCAAATATATCTGTAATTGTTTCATTTCTTATATTTAAATTGTTTTGAAGAAACTATGAAAAATAAATAAAACAAGGTGAATTTAATGTTATTTAGTTAATTAAAACACAAAATATACACAGAAAGTAATGTGTCCCTTTAAAATATTTCAATTATCATTTGCTTGATGAGTGTTACATTTAATTAGACTGATTCTACAACATTTTTCAATAGGAATTACCATGAATTTTTTACAAGCATTTCTTTAAACATCACACATTCCCAAGCACCAATTATTTATGGTTTTTTTCAGCTTTGCATATTGTCATGTTTAATATGGTAAAATGCCAAACTACCTTCTAAATACAGTTTATTACTAAAAACTAATTTTTAATCTGACAAACTACTGTTTTTTTTCTAGAATTTTAAGATATAATGGATAATATACATTGAATGTTCTTATTCAGTAACTTTTTCTCTATAGAGTTTGAATCTTTATGTAAAAATAAAAGGAGTTAGGGGTGCCTGGGTGGCTCAGTCAGTTAAGCCTCCGACTTTGGCTCAGGTCATGATCTCACAATCTGTGGGTTCAAGCCCCGTGTTGGGCTCTGTGCTGACAGCTCGGATCCTGGAGCCTGCTTCAGATTCTGTGTCTCCCTCTCTCTCTGCCCCTCCTCTGCTCTCTCTCTCTCTCTCTCTCTTTCAAAAATAAAATAATAAAGACATAAAAAATTTAAAAAGAAAATAAAAAAAATTGTTTCAGAAAATTCATCTCTCTAATCAGGTATTTATATTCTTCTAATTAACATTTTAACCTACATTATTTTAATGTTTGCTAAGAAGGAAGAAAAATTAAATATGTAAATTTTACGACTTAACAGAAGTAACTTTCTTTTGATGTTTAATCAGCATTATGAACAATTAAGCTAATCTGAATAATTAGTCAAAAACTTCAGTTTATAGATTATGTTAACTTGAGTATATTGTTGGTAACATTTTTACCTCACCTTCCATTTCATTTCCTAGGCATTGAGTGTTGATTCCAAGGACTTAGGATCTGTAAAAGACTATGTTTGTGTCCTCCCCTAAATCCATACGTTGAAACTGTAACCCCCACTGAGGCCATCTGAAGGTTGGGCCTTTGAGAAATAATTATGTTTAGATAAATCATGAGAGTGGAGCCCCCATGTTGGAGTTAGTGTCCTTAGAAGAAGAGAAAGACACTAGAGCACCCTCTCTTGGCCACTTGAGGACATATGTAGAAAGCAGACATCTACAAACCAGGAAGCAGGATCTGACCCAACCAGACCACGCTGGTACCCTAGTCTGGGCCTTCCAACCTCCAGAACTGTGAGAAATAAATGTTAGTTGTTAAAGCAACCATTTATGGTATTTTGTTACAGCAGCCTGAGCTAAGAGATGCACCAAAAGTCAATGATTGGAAAAACCACTTTTTTTTTTCAAACAGACAAAACTAATATATCATAAAACACTGTTGAAGAAAATCCAATTTGGTGCCTTGGCAGAGTCTTAAATAAATATTCTGTTTTAAGCAACAACTCAGTGAACCACTTCACCTGCAAGAAAAAGATTCAAGTAAAATTTTGTGGCAAACACAGTTATAGAATCCTGTTGTTACAACTCAAGGAGAAGGAGGAGGAGAAAGAAAAGGAGATAAAATAAAGAAAAGTAAGTAAACCGCAAAATGCTACCATTACTGTATTCAGTCTGATAATTTCAACTACAGATTCAGTAATGTTAACAGCATAACAGACCATTGCTGAATGAAATTAACAGACTTGTTAATGGAAATTTCAAATTAAATATTTTTTTTGTCCAGGTGCATAAAAATGTAGAAATTTTGCTTTGAGTAACCACATAAAATGTATATCAAATTTTCTTCCTAGAATGAGCACTGATGTTAAAGGTAAGTGAGGGGATCAAATGGGACAAAAAAGTAAGATAAGGGTTAGCAAAAGCTGAGACTCAAAAATGAGGTGATTTCAAGCAAAAAAGTGAGTCATATGTAGGGTGAGATCCCAAAATAGGATGAAGGTGAAGCTTATGGGTGGCATGGTGCTCCTGAAGGTGAAGTTCAGCTGTGGTATGAAATTAGGGACCAGGGGAAAACAAAAGGAAGCAAGAATCTCAACTAAGAGGCAGGAGAAGAGTCAGAAACACGAGTCCCTAATAATTGCTAAGGATACGGTGGTGATCATTCCTTCAAAATAAGACCCAGTAAGCTTTGGGCTACGCTAATTCCAACAACCATGTCCAAACAGCTTTGTCAGGTACACTGTTCTTTGACTTTGACTTTGAAAGATTCTGGAAAGTAAGCTGATAGAGCCAGGATAAAACACTGACTTCTAGATCTGCCTAAAATGGAAAAGGCACAATCACTGATTACAACTAAAAATTCCAGGAAGATTACACAAGACAGAATCTGAGAATTCTGAAAAGTAGATGAAAATAGGCAGATTTGGGTGGGGCAGGGGATCAAAACTTGAAGTGTCACTGGTGGGACGATGAGTTTCCTGTTTGTTTTTTTCTCCTGTTATCTCCTGAGCTAGACTCTAGAGAGACTGGATTCCAGAATTGCATACCTGGAATGGATAGAAGGTTTTTCAAGAAATAACCCTTTATTTCTGCTCAGAGAACAAGGAGTGAACCTTCATGGAAATAAGGATATCAGAAAAATCCTCATGTAATTGTTTTCTTTTTGCATTCTCCTGGACCTATCCTGAAGCAAAGCCCAGGCATGAAGGTACACTTGTTGGTGGCAGTCGTGGCTGTTCAGCCTCCTGAAACTTTGACAGATGGAGTGAGTTCCAGTCTACGTCTGAAGCCTAAGAGCCAATGATGTAATTCCAGTCCAAAGGTCACAAAGATCAGCAGGTTTGAGTTATAAGAAGAGCCATGTTTCAGTTCAAATCTAAAGGCAAAACAAAACAAAAACAAAACAAAAGAAAACAAAAAGTGGGTACCTCAGTTTGAAAATCTTTAGACAGGAAGAATTCTCTTACTTGGGGGAGGGTCAGCCTTTGTTTCTATTTGGGTCTTCAGTTGATTGGATGAAGCCCACTCATGTCATGAAGGACAATCTGCTTTACTCAGTGTTCAATTTATCATTATTTTTTTCATGTTTATTTTTGAAAGAGAGAGTGAGCAGGCGAGAGGCAGAGAGAGGGAGACAAAGGATCCAATGTGGGCTGTGTGCTGACAGCAGAGAGACCCATGCACAGCTGGAAATCACAAACAGGGAGATCATGACCTGAGCTGAAGTTGGGCACTTAACCAACTGAGCCACTCAGGAGCCCAACTGTGTATTCAAATTAAATGTTAATCTCATCCAAAAACGCCCTCACCGAAACACCCAGAATGTTTGACCAAATACCTGGGCACACTCTAGCCTAGTGAAATTGACCCATAAGATTAACCATGGCAGGTGTAGACCACTGCTCCAGTCCTAGAGAAGCCTGAAGGCACACAAATGAAGCACGTGAGAACAGCACTATCAAGGCTTTTGTGAACTACAATGACACAGGTGTGCACCGGGACTTACAGTCTGACCCCAACAGGATCGATTGCTGGCCAAAGAAAGAAACAACCTTTTACAGAAGATTACAAAGGTGTCTGAGTTTCATTACATAATATTCACGATACCCAACATTAAAACTTTTTAAATTAAAAGTTACTTGACATATAAAGAACCAGGAAAATATCCCAAGGGGGTAACTGTCAAGCCAAATGGCAATCAATAGACAGACATCAGGCCCAAAATAGATAGTGGAGTTAGCCAACAAAGACTTTGAAGCAGCTAATATACTCAAGTCCCATGAAGCAGGGGAAAAGCATTCCTGATACGAATGTAAAAAATTAGCTCTCGAGAAATAGAAACTATAGAAAATAACAAAATGGCAAGTTTACAATTGAAAAAAGATATAATGGTAGAAATCGAAACATTCACTGACAGGGATCTATAGCACAAGAGAGATAACAGAGGAAGGAATTGGTGCCTTTAAAATATAGATCAATATAAATCATTTAACAAGAAAGGAAAAAAGTTTGGAAAATGATGGAAAAAGACTTAGAGACTTGTAAGATAATATCGAAAGACCAAACATGCATGCAGGTATTAGAGTCCCAGAAGAAGAGAAAGAGACTGGGAAGGAAAAATATTTGATGAAATGATGTCTGAAAACTCCCCAAATTTGGTGAAAGAGAAACTGTATAGCTGCAAGAGGCTCAGCAAACCTTAAATAGATTAAACTCAAAGAAACTGGGGCACTGGGGTGGCTCAGTCGGTTAAACATCTGACTATTGGTTTTGGCTCAGGTCATGATCGCACAGTTCATGAGTTCAAATCCCACATCGGGCTTTGTGCTGACAGAGTGGAATCTGCTTGGGATTTCTCTCTCCCTCTCTCTCTCAAAAAATAAATAAATAAGCACTAAAAAATTAAGACAAAATAAACTCAGAGGAACCACACCCAGATATATCATGATTGAACTATCAAAACTCAAATATAAAGAGAAATCTTAAAAACAGATTAAAAAATGGACACATTACATAGAGACATAATGATTAAGAGAATACAAAATTCCCATTAGTAATCAAGAATGTGCAGGAGGGGGGCTCCTGGGTGGCTCAGTCAGCTAAGCATCCGACTTCAGCTCAGGTCATGATCTCATGGTTCGTGAGTTTGAGCCCTGCGTCGGGCTCTGTGCTGACACCTCAGAGCCTGGAGCCTGCTTTGGATTCTGTATCTTTCTCTCTGCCCCTCTCCCACTCACACACTGTCTCTCTCTCCTTCAAAAATAAATAAACATTGAAAATTTAAAAAAAATGCACAGGAGAATGAAACCATATTGTTTAAGTGCTGAAAGAGAATTACTGTCATCCTAGAATGCTATACCCAGCAAAAATATACTTCAGGAATAAAGGCAAAATAAAGACATTTGAAAATGAAGTTCAACTTAGAGAATGTGTTACCAGTAAACTTGCTTTGAAGGCAATGCTAGTGGAAGTGTTCAGGTTGAATAAAACTAGTAAAATAGGAAAACTTGAGACTTTGAGAATGAAGGAAGCCAAAATGATAAATATGTGGATAAACATAATTGACTATTTTTCTCATGTTCTTTCAAAGAGGCAGAGCTATTGAAAACAAAATGTATTTCATTTCACTTTCATTTAATGAAGTGCTTGATGTCTGTAAATACAGACATATGGCAGCTACAACATAAGGAAGGTGATAAAGAACCCAATAAGTTGGTAAGTTGCCAACATTTATTTGAAGTAAAAAAAATATTATTTCTGAGTGCACTGTAAGAAGTTAGTCCCTAATACAAAATTATACAAAGATACATTACCATGATTTTCAACAAGGTAATTCTCCCAATCACATTTACCAAACAATTCCCAAAATAACGATTCTCAAATTTATATGAAAAGGCAAAAGAACTAAAAGAGCCAAAACAATTTTGAAAAAGAACAAATTTGGACTACTCACACTACCTAAGTTTAGAACTTGATATGAAGTCACGGTGATCATGACAGCGTGGAAGTACAAAAGGGCACATATACGAATCAATAAGGCTGAGTTCACATTGCTCAGTGCCCAAGCCAAGCCCGGTGTTCATTCCTTTTATAATAACTCCTGGCTCAGCTCTTCTAGGTGCATCTTAAATGTCCTAAAACATGGTAGGGCCTTAAATATTCAGCTATCTTCCTCCCCTACTGGATAGGGTGCAAAATAATGTTAACAGATGAAGCACATTAAAGTCATAATCTGCTGTCACTCCAAAAGAAACACCAAGCTTCCTCTAACATTGCTGTTATGGTGGTGGCCTTAAAGAAGAGAAATATGGTCAGCAAATTCTCAGATTATGTCTCTATCAAATTCAATATTATATTGTGGATGACTGCCTTATTCTTTGTCTTCAACCCACACACCCATCGGGTGTTCAACTGACACCTGCTGAGTGAATTACTAGAATAATATTGAGCAGAAATATTGATACTTCTAAATATATAAAATATTGTGATAGAAACTTTTAAAAATAGCAGAAACACATTGATCATTTAAAATATGGAGATATATGATAATTTATTATATTAATATTATATATAATACAGAGAAATAAATATTTTTCTTGTTCTACTGGTACAAATTAAGGAATATAATATTGTTAGTCTGTATCCTAAATCTGCTTTAGTGGAATAAAAGCTGTTGTACAGCATAATTTTACAACTTTATTTTCATGTTCACATGTGATATTTATATACAGAAAAAATCTATTTGTTATTTAGGATTTTTTAATAGCTTTGTATAATTGATACACAAAGAACTGCATACATTTAATGCATACACTTGGGTGAATTTGGACATACGCATGATACTATCATTAGAATTAAGGTCATAGACACATCCAACAGTTTCCAGAAGTTTCCTTGTGTCCCGTTATGTTTTGTTTTGTTTTGGGTTTCATTTTGTGTGTGTGGTAAGAATACTTAGCATGATATCTATACTCTTAACACATTTTGAAGTGTACAGTATTGTACTGCTAACTATAGGCACTATGCTGTACAGCCGATCTCTAGAAATTATTGATCCAGCATAAATGAAAATTTATAACCATTAGAATTCTAAACGTATGCTCCATTTATTTGTTATAAATTCAAAATTTTAATTTTCCTTGAGCCTGGAGTATTCTGTACAAAAAGTATTTTGTTTATAAATCCTAGTAAATTTTAAGTTAATTTCTATAGTGTCCTTGGTTAATATTTATCAACTAAAGTTAAATAGACTATGGGCGCCTGGGTGGCTCAGTCGGTTAAGAAACCGACTTCGGCTCAGGTCATGATCTCACGGTCTGTGGGTTCGAGCCCTGGGTCAGGCTCTGTGCTTAAAGCCCAGAGTCTGGAGCCTATTTCAGTTTCTGTATCTTCCTTTCTCTCTCTCTGATCCTCCCCCACTCTCTCTTGCCCTCATAAACAAATAAACATTTAAAAAAATAAAGTTAAACAGACTAAATTCCCTAATTAATTAATTAATTGTTCCCACTTATAACTAATTTACATTTCCTGAAGCCTTACTTTCCAAGCAAAATTTCTCAACACTAAAGAAAAATCACATTAATGTTTCATGAATTAAACCAACTATAAAATTCAAATTCTTCTATCATTCCAATATCATTTACAATTTTAGTACAGTTCTTACACACCTTTCAACTGAATGTCACAAATTTAAAATCAGGAAGAGTTTACACTGGAACCATGAAGCTAATTTGTTAGACATTTTGTTAGGCCCATTATCTCACCCATTTTACGTCACAAATATATGCAAATTGTTTCCAGACTTGAAGTAGAATTACTAATGCTATAGAGTTTTAAGATTTTTATTAACTACATTTATTTCTAGTACTTTCCCTGGTTTGACATTCATTCGCCCACTAAGCAACTATTGTTATTTCAAATAAATTGATGTCACCATCCCACCAATTGGGAGCTCTCATCTTAATTTGGCTGACTGCCTGTAATAGCCACAGATTTTTGGCAACATAGTGAAGTTAAATAAAGGGTTTTTAATCCAGAGATTCTTATGGCCCATTGATGTTTGCTTCTATAGTTGCTGTGAAAACATAGGATTTAATGTAGGTTTTTCAAGGGGAGTTTGTTTGACACTTCATCTTCTTCAATTTGCAGCATAATCTTATTCTTTTATCTGACTTTTATAAACAGAAATATGTGACCTCCTACTCACAGTGTTGAAAACTTCCTTCAACCATTCTCTAAACACACGGCAAAATATGGTGCTGGCATAAAAATAGACATAAAGGCAAAGAAATAGAATTTAGGGTCAAGAAATAAACCATACATCTGTGGTCAGGAGATTTTGAACAAGGATACCAAGCCCATGCAGTGCGGAGAGTAGTCTTTTCAACAAATAGTGTGAGAAAAATCTCATAGTCATATGTAAAAGAATGAAGTTGGATTCCCTGCTTCACATCATATTCAAAAACCAGCTCAAATTAATCAACAACTTAAATGAAAACAGAGGCATAAATCTTTGTGACGTTGGATTAGGCAATGGTTTCTTAAAACAACACCAAAAGCACAAGTAACCAAAGGAAAAATAAATAGATTAAGTGGATTTCATCAAAATGTAAAACTTTTGTGCTTCAAGGGACACTATCAAGAAAGCAAAAAGACAACAGACTGGGTGACATTTGTAATATTTGTAAATTCACAGACCTCATAAAGTACTTGGATCTAGAATATAGAAAGAATACTTACAACACAATAATAAAAGAACAAATAACCCAACTGAAAGATGGACAAAGAATCTGAATAGGCATCTCCTCAAAGAAGATACACAAATGGTTTGTATGTATATGAAAAGATTCTTCACATCATTAGGCATTAGGGAAATGCTGATTGAAACCACTGTGAGATACCACCTCACACCCACAGCACTAGCTTTAATAAAAATGGCATACATTAAGTGTTGGTGAGGATGTGGAGAAACTGGACCCCTTGTGCATTGCTTGTGAAATGTAAAATTGTGTAGCTACTTTGGTTTCGCAGTTTCTCAAAGTTAGTATTTAACCTAGTTAAATAGTAGGGTTACCATATAACCCAGCAACTCCATTTCTAAGTGTATACCCAAGAGACTGAAAACCTATGTCCACACAAAAACTTGTACACGTATGTCCTTAGCAGAATTACTCTTAAAAGCAAAAATGTAGAAACAAACCAAATGTCCATCCACAGATGAATGGATAAAACAAAAGGCAGTATGTCCATAAAGCAGACTAGTATTTCACAATAAAAATAAATGAAATATTGGTACATATAACAACATAGGTGAACCTTGAAAACTTTATGCTAGTGAAAAAAAACAACACTGATGCAAAAAGCCATATGTTGTATGATTCCATTTATGTGAAATGTCCAGAATAGGGAAATCCACAAAGACAGAAAATTGTGATTGCTGGGGACTTGTGGGGTATGACTGCTCATGGGTACAGAGGGTCTTTTGGGAGTGATGGAATGTTCTGGAATTAGTGGTGATGGTTGTAAAACTTTGTGAATATAATAAAAAAAATCACTGAATTTTACACTTTAAAAATGGATTTTATGATACATGAACTTCGTAACTCCATGGAAAAACATTAAAAAAATCTAGACTGAAGGAGTTTGAAAACAAAAGGATGAGGGAAGCCAACACTGCTTGAACGGACTAAGGTGACCCAATAGCAGAGTGGAAGACAGCTGTTACACATGCTCTACTCTTTGGAAGCACTGAGCTTCAGAGTACCTCCAGCTGCCTATACAAGAGAAACTCAGACCCAAAGCGACTCCAGGTACAGCTCACTACAGTTAGCACAATTTTGGCCTTTTGGAACCAAATGGCTGTGACCGTAAAACTATTTGGCCAGCAGCAATTTGTAATTAAACCTAAATACATTGTCATTCAGCCAGACAAGTACTATAGCATCTCATAACTTAAACAGTAAAAGTTAAAATAATTGCATTTTTTTTTCTTTGCACTAGTGATCTAGTAACCATCATTGTCAGGCTTTACTTATTTTTTTTTAATTTTTTTAATGTTTATTTATTTTGAGAGACTGAGAGAGACAGATCCTGAGCAGGGGAGGGGCAGAGAGAGAGGGAGACACAGAATCCGAAGCAGGCTCCAGGCTCTGAGCTGTCAGCACAGAGCCCAACTCGGGGCTCAAACCCACGAAATGCGAGATCCGACCTGAGTCGAAGTCAGACGCTTAACTGGCTGAGCCACCCAGGTGCCCCACTTTACTTATTTCTTGATACTTCCATCGCCTAACTTATGGTAACAATTTTGTTTCAGTTATCAAAGATACACATTTGTGACTATCTTTACTCAAATGTATTTAGACAATACTGTATTTCCAGTAGCTAAGACTTTAATTATATTTTGTATCTTCTTGTGAATGTGATTTATAGGCTTTTAATCCGCAAGCATATTTTACCCTTATCTTAAATCTGGAATCTTAAATTGAAACACCTACAAAAAATAGGCATGTACTAGTAAGGTTAAATATAAAGGGAGCAGAGGATGCCTGGGTGGCTCAGTTGGTTGAACATTTGAATTTGACTCAGGTCATGATCCCAGCATGGTGGTATCAAGCCCCATGTCAGGCTGCAGGCTGAACATGGAGCCTGCTTGAGACTCTCTCTCTCTCCCTCTGCCTCTCTCCCCTGCTCATGTACCACCCCCCATGTATGAAATAAAAAAATTAAAAATTGTATTTTAAAAAATAATAAAATAAAATAAAATAAAATGGTCATTTGGGTTGCTCATTTGGTTAAGCTTCTTACTCTGAATTTCAGCTCAGGTCACAATCTCATGGTTGGTGAGATTGAGCCCCACATTGGGCTCTGTGCTAACAGTGTGGGACCTGCTTGGTATTCTCTCTCCCTCTTTCTCTCTGCCCCTCCCTCACTCATGCTCTCTCTGTCTCTCTTAAAATAAATAAATAAACACTTAAAAATAAAAATAAAATAAAAGGAGAAGGCAGATGTTAAAAGTAGGGGAAAGATGGAGACTGTAAGGTGCAGCTAAGTAAATAAATATTGCCTAGTATAACCAGATTTCCATTTTTTTTAGGAGGGAGGGGAGGAAATGCAGAATTGTAGAGTTTTAGATAAGAAATCTGCCTGAATTTTTTTTAATATTGGATATAGCTTTTGGAAACTGAGCTAAGAACTATTGCATCTCATTTTTTATTTCAAAAAATATTTAAGGCTCTTATCCTTTCTCAGAGGAAAACTGATATTTGTCCCTAGTACTCCAGATTCTAGATTTCCATATTTATATATACACTTCAGAGACCTCTGATGACATTGCTATTTCATTCAAGTCTATGCCATCTAAGTCTCTGGATGACTGCTTAATTGTTTACCGGATCAGCAAGAGGTTTTATATATCCTGTGTGATTTATTTAATCAAAGCAGATACTGTCAATTGTTCGTTATACTTTAGAGTTAATTCTTTCTTAATCAAAATGGCAAGAGTCTAGAATATTTAAGAGAGAGAATTGTTACTACCACTCTAAATTTCCAACTGGCTATTAGCAATTTCTCTCTGGAGGTCTATGAAGCATCCTCAAATCAAAATGTTTAAAGAGAAATTGGGGCAATTGGGTGGCTCAGTCTGTTAAGTGTCTGACTTCAGCTCAGGTCATGATCTCACAGTCTGTGATTTCGAGCCCCACATCTCTTGAGATATCAGGCTATCAGCTCAGAGCCTGGAGCCTGCTTCAGATCTTGTGTCTCTCTCTTGCTCTCTGCCCCTTCCCTGTTCATGCTCTCTTTCAAAAATGGAATAAAAACATTAAAAACAATTTTTTTAAAGAGAAATTAATGTTTCCATCATTGCATTACCCATTTCTGTTTGACTCAACATCATCCTCCTAGCTCCGTTTCATTTGCCTTGCCTGCAGTGCAGCCAGTTAGGTCCCATTTAATCAGTGCTCTGAAATATCTCTCATGTCCACCCACTCTTCTCCATTAACAGTATTATCACAATCCAAGCCTTTTGACCTTACATGTGAACAATTAAAATAACCTTCACAACCTTTCCAGCCCCTGTCCAACTATCTACTTTGGGGAGAATAGTACTCCTGAATCATCACACTGGTTGGTTTACTCCCCTACTCTAAAAATGCAAGACCTCTTATTGCTCATAAAATAATCTAAATTCTGTAGGAAGGGAATAACTCACATTCTATGGGTATGGGTAATAAAATAACCTGTGGAGTCTCATAGACATGGTTTCAAATTCTGGTTCCACATTTACTAGAATGCCTCCATAGAGTTACATTCCACAATCTCAAATTCCTTAACTATAAATACACTCAACACTTATCTCAGAAGAGGTGTTTCAAGAATCTAATAATATAACCTTTGTGAAGTAGTTAACACATCTCAGGTTCTTGGAACTGTGCTTCTAGTAAGAAACTACATCTAGAATCTTGTCTTGTTCCTTGGCTCAGTAGGGCTTTGAGCTGGTTTCCTGCTTCCCATGCACAGAGGTCAGAATCATGAACAAATGTCTACTGAAGACAGACCAACAAGGTTGTGGATAAGGTGGAATTCATCTGTGAACCAATGTGAATGTCACTCCTCACCTCACCTGGCAAACCTCAAAAGCCACAAATCAGTGACCTCTTGCTCTGATCACACCTGCAATTCATGCTCCAGAGGAGACAGCTGCTTTCTAACCTGCTCACCTGGGAAGCAAACATTTTGAAAGCAGAAATATCTTCATAAGGTCATTAACAAGAATAACAAAAACAATAAATATGTCAGTAAAAGATGGAGTCCTGGAATGCTAGCAAAGATTGTTGAGTTTAGCCTCTTCCCAATTTCTTAGTCTTTTCTCTGTACTACACATTAAACTTACTACTTCACAACTTTTTCCTTAGTTTGCCCAACATATGGATAGAAAACTAAAATAGCAGTTTATTTTCTGCAGTTTCTATGTTGGAAACTTTCAGTAGGTGTTGAAATCTGCATTTGCATTTGCTGCACCAACAATTTGAGATTACTTTTCCACACTTCTTTGCCGGCAAACAAATGCGGTGTGGTAATAATAATGTCAAATACCCCTCACTGTTAACGTGCCTTGTATCATGTTTTGGTGCAAGCAGAAGTTATCTTCTGTTCTCCTGCTCTGAGAAATAGGCTGAATGGTCTGCCTGACTTCGGAAGAATATGCCCATGACAGAAGATGAATTTGCATCTCTCCCAGCTTTCATATGACAGCTAGCCAAGCTTTTGCAGATGTAGCTTGTGACCATGTGACAGAGCAATGATCATCAGGTCCTGTCACTTGCCTTAGACTGGGTTTCCTGGAAACAGACTCTGAGACAAGAACTATGCACAAATGGGTTATTGAGAGGTTGTTCTTGGATAATACCTACATGAAAGTGATAAAGGCAAAACTGGGAATACTTGAACTTCTGTTGCAACCAAGGCTTTAGCCAATTCCATTCTGAGGCTGGGATAGACCCTTAGTATTGCCTCAAGTTGCAAAAATGGGGTTGAAACTTTATGTCTTTGCATTAGCCAGGTATTACCAGCAAGCCACCTCCTAAAGGAACCTACAACCCTGATTGAGCAGTTTCTAATAGCTGAGGGAAACTCCCAGTGAGGGATGGAGCTGTGTCAGGTGTTAATATGTCCAGAGGTTGGCTGGGGTGGGAAATGAGTGTGTCATCTCTGAAGAAGAGATCTGATAGTTACTATAGATCCACAGAAAAATTAAACCATATGTCACAGACTCATTAGGTCTTGTCTACTGAGCTAACCGTCATGAGACTTGATTAACATGGTAGAGGGAATGAGGTTAACCAGCTTATTCTAATGCCCAGAGCACCACTTAATCTAGTTAAATTATATAGTTCAATGAGTGGAGAAAAACATGAAGAAAATGAAACTCATAAATTTTTTATGGGCGTAAGGTGTTAGGGAGTAACATCTATCTTACTTCAGACACTCTAAACACAACGTTGTTAGATAAAACAAGCAATCAATAGGAATTAATCTAGAGTGCCTAGGCCTCACTTCAGTGTTGTAGAGTGACTTCAGTAGTTTGCTCACCATATTGCAGCATCAACCCTAACTTAAAGCAGGTAAATAACCAAGGTTGTTCTTGATGACATATCATTATTTCAGAGATTAGTAAGCAGTTTCTTTTCATCAAAGAAGCTTACAGGTGAGCAATCTCAGGAATCACACCTATGAAGGATTAAAGGAAACTAGATTTCTCATAAATAGAAGATATACTTCAATGCAGTTGTAGCAAAAGCTTTGGTTGATCCCAAGGGGAGCTTGTGTGTGGACTGTCCTCAGGGAGAAGGTATAACTTTGGATGAGGTAGTTCCTTTAGGCCATGGGCAATGTCTGTGGATGAACTCAGCTGTGAGCCATCAGCAGGCAGTATTTCTGGCAACTGAGGGAATGAGTGCCATGGACCTGGAAGAGGTATCTGGACAAAACAGAACGGCATCTGCTGGGTCACACGTGTGCCACTCAGATCCACTTGCTTACTTTACCCTTAGGATTTTGGTTGGCTTCTTTTTCTGGAGAAACTTATAAGAATGTTAGTGATCCTGGTGCTTCAACTGATTCCAATAACTCTCTTCTGCCCGTTCAAGGTTCCCCTCAACTTTATCTAGTACTTCTGCTGGTCAATGTGGTTTACAAGGTGAGACAATTCAAACCTTCACTGACTAAGAGGAATGAGCCCTGGTCATAATGACTACCCTATAAAATTTTAACATCAAAATTTTTTAGGAAAGTAACAAGAGGTGTTCAAGTGGATGACCTCATTGAAAATGATGACATCTTACTGTGCTACCTGATCTCTTGGGAAACAATTCAAATAAACCAGGTGGCACCCATAGCTTCTCGTTTGATGAAATTCTTGCTTTGCTCCCTGATGAAATCATTCCTGCTCTGAGAACAAGGAGCCCTAGACCTGCAAAGCCTAGAATTGAAGGGATAGGAAACTGGAATATATTATGTAATGTCCATCAGAGGATGAAATCACATAGTAATTTAAACAGGAGTAAATCAATCTCTAAATAATATAGGAGAAATAGACATAGAAAACTATCACTACCTGTAAGTATAATGCATTTTCTCAAATACTGACACCTGGAAACCTAACCTGAGGTCACAGAGCCTGAGGAATCTAGAAATTACTTAAATCCTTAAATAAGTATAGCATGTAATTAGTTACTATGTGCTCAGGACTTTAGTTAATTGATATTGCTTCTCTACATCTATTTTTCATATCTACTAAATAAATATAAAAATAGTAACCCACTTTATGCTGCTACTTTAAAATTAGGCTTCTTATATGAGTAGCTTTATACAAAGCAGGTGAAGGTAAAGCCATTCAAACACTCCATGGGATGATAAGGGGGAAAACAGTAAAAAGTTTACGGGTATTCTAGTAATTCATTGTTGCATAATAAACCATCTTAAAACTTGGTGGGTTACAAGGCAATTTATTATTATCTGTCATGTTTCTGAGGATTGACTGGGCTCAGTGAGGTGGTTCTCATTTGCGTCCATCTTTCACACCATTGCAGTCACATAACAGATGAGGCTTTGGTCATCTGAAAGGCAGACTAGGCTGAATGTCCAAGAAGGTACACTCACATGGTCGTCTGCTTTGTTGGAGGTCTTCTGGGAGCTTTGCTAGAGCTGTTGACCAGAGACCCTCCACACTATATCTTTATGAACTTGAGTTTCTAACATCTAGGCAGATGGGTTCTAAAGAGGAATGGTCCAAGAAGAAGGGAGCTGAAACTGCCAGTCCTCTTGACAGCTGTATAAAAACTGCATAGTGTCCCTTCATTCAATTCTTTTGCTCGAAGGAATTTCAGGGTCTGCCCAGATATACTTCTTGACAGGAGTAGAGCTGTAAACTCTATCTCTTAGTAGGAAACAGCAAATTCACATCCCTGAAGACCATGTGAATGCAATCAGCAACAATCATTTAATTCAATAAAATTTATGAAAAAATAATACTCAGATTTCATGACCTAATTTCACATAAGAAGCAAATTTTATGACATTTTCAATCTGTTTGCATAGAGGAACACTTCAGCTATGGATTTTGACACACGTCACAAGAATCATCAAATTAATTGGCAGCTAAATGGAAGTGTTGCTATCTAAGAATTTAATGAACTATAGTTTCCTTTAAAACCAGTTTATTTCAATCAGAGCTCCTTATTTAGATCTCCTCCCTAAGCAACGTTCTCTGAATCAAGCTAAGCCCTGAAATAACTGTGAGAGGCAAAAGGCTACATGAGCTGAACAAATCGCTGAATGGGTAGAGAATGGAAAAGTACTGCCATCTTAGATAAACTAGATAGATCACTAAAAAAATGACACGTTGTGGTCAGGAAAGCAGGTTTTGCAGACATACAGATTTGGGTTTGAGTCAGTGTGCCTTGAGACAATGTGCTCTTTTGAAAAATGTGTATATTACCTCAACATATCCTGGAAAGCAATAAATGACACCATTTTTCTTATTTACTACTTTTATTTGTAGGGAAGAAAAATCCACCGTCTGAAATGTGTCTCTTTGGCATGTGGATTCTTTTAGACTGATTACTTTTTAAGAAACAGAAGGCTCAGAAAGAACTTTTGACTTTCACCATAACTGGGTAAAAGAATTTAAATAGAGGGCCCAGGAAGGGAGCTATCACTACACATTACTATAGTATATTAGGAAGTGGGTGTGGTAGGCAGGGAGGAACTTAGCAAAGGCTGTTTGTAAAAAATTCCTCTCTATGCCCCATTGTTTCTGGATGGCCTACAAAAATTTGTTTACCAAACTTTTATTATTTTGCATCTTTCTATGAATTGCTTTCCTTCTCTTTGAAGTTCCAATCCCTACTCCTTTCTCTATAGCTCAAGATAACATAACTCATTTTGCCTGTCTTTGGAATCTCTCATGATTGTATGGACTCTACATGCATAATTACATTCTATTTACTCCAGTTAGACCAGCCAGAAGAATTTTGAACAGTTTAGAAAATTGTTTTCTCCCCAAGACATTGTAACACTTTTAAAAAGTATGTTTTCCATCATCTTTAGTCAGAAAGTAACTCACTCATACACAGAGCCTCATTTTATCCACTCTCTGTGTAATTTTTTAAAGCATTTTCCTTATGAGAACCATTTTCATGGTTCTATAGAGAATAAGCCTCTATTTCTAAAGAGTGTATTTAAAAATGGAAAGCGTAACATCAGTGCATTTCTCTAACTAAAACTAATATAATTCTGAGATAACATGTCCTACCTTTATTTCCAACACTGCAATACTTCTTATAGCAGAACTCACAAGTACTTGGTAGATATTAGACATTATATAAATATTTACTAATTTGATAAATTTTTAATACTATAGTATTCATCATATCAAATTGTATACTTCAAGTGACCATTTTCTTGCTCCTAGTGAGGGACAGAATTATGCTGCTAAAAGAGTCATTACATCCAAATCATTTTAATATCTTCTAATAATTCAAAGTTAATTTCATCTGTGTCACCAAATTACTTTAATGGTTTTTAGTCACTAATTGCCTCACCCCTGTTCTGCTGTCAGTCCATAGCATTACCAATCAGGTATCTGACCTTACACTCAGACAGAAATAGCACTTGCTAAAATTATGAATGGCATGTCTTACTGCTAATGAGGGTTTCATAGCCCTTTGGGGACAGCCAATTTTCAGTTCTTATTACTGATGAAACTAATCACATGTGGATCTGACAAACTATATTTTGGCTTGAAATAAGAATCAATGATTATATTTATGTAAGTATTAGCAAAATCTCTTTCAGCACATGACAGACTAAACTTTAAGAAAATCCTATTCTAGAAAAACTTGGTACAAAATTAATAAGGTGAAATTCAATAGCAGTATGTGCATAACCCTACATTCAGATTCAAAATAAATCATACAAGACTGAATGCCAGAGATCCTTTTCAAGATCAACTCAATGTGCAAAGGCTACACAAAAACTTAGTTAAGGTCAAGAAGATAATATGGACACATTAAAAATTGAATTCTTGCTTGCCTGGCCTTTAAAAACCTAAGAAAGCTAACATAACATTATAACAATTTCATGAGTATAGGTACATAAGCTTAAGCAAAGAGGAAAAAAATGAATGATAAAACCAGCAATAGCAGGGCTTCCTTTCTGGCCCTGAGGGAATAGCAGATATCTGACCTGCCATGCTGCTACAACTAATACACCTAACAGTACAATTCACCCCTGAACAGCACAGGGTTTAGGGGTATCGAACCCCTCACAGTCAAAAATCCACATATGGCCTTGACTCCCCCCAAACTTAACTAAAGTAAAACCATGGATTGCAAGTAACTTGATCCGTAGTGTTCCACAAGATGAGCATACATTTCTAATACATTTTAACTTGATAAATGAGCGATGTCTTGCAATATGAGCAGTATGTGGTCCCGAATGTCACATGATCACAACTGAGCCAATGGTTCTTGAAATTCGCTTTGATACACGAGTGCTTTGGATCACAAGCATGTTTCCGGAATGAATTATGGTCGCAAACCAAGGTTTTACCATACTTACAACATGCTGTTGGCTAGAAGCCTGACTGATAACCTAAACAATTAATGCATATTTTAATGCATATGTTATCTGTACTACATACGGTACTCTTACAATACAGTAAGCTATAGAAAATAAAATATTATTAAGAAAATCGTCAGGAAGAGAAAGTCCATTTAGAGTATTAGGCTCTATTTATTGAAAAAATTCACATATAAGTGCACCCGCGAGGTTTGTACCTGTGTTGTTCAACTGTATATATTTGTGATATCGTTTGAATGTTTGAAGGTACTGGAAGGCAATCAACGCTAAGGTCCTTGAGAAAACAGACGCATAATAGGTGATCCACCTATATTCTGGCTTTTTTCTTCAAGACATTTTTCAAAACTATGGTGTAAGGAAATAGAACACAGACTAGAACACAGACTGAGAATAGAAGTCTTTCTAGATTGAGAAAAAAATGATCAGAGTTTGGGTTGCCAAGGCAACTGAGGGCAGGTTACTAAGGAGGAGGGGCCTGCAGAAAATGAGCCCTGAATATCTTCCCAAACAAAATCTACTTCATAGGAAAAGACTTTAGAGGGCTTAGCAGGGAAGAGCCCCTAGAAACCCGGAGAGATAAAAATAAATTTCAGAGATCTCAGCATGATGGGGAGATACTGAAATTTGGATCCAGGTCGATGGAGAGACCTTGGTGAACATTCTAGTCTTTCAAGTGAGACTCCAATGGAGTAAATAATGCTCTCCATCTAAAACCATCACCTAGGGAAAAAAACTCTGTTGTGGATGCATCAGGTGGAAAGTAAAAGTTGTAATCTTGTGCACTGAGAATTGAACGCAGCAGGAAAATGTCCCTAACCATGGGGTCTAAGCAGGTTAGGCTGTCTTTTGAGAAAGTGTCTTATCGTGGTTAAGGTGGTTTAGAATACATTATCTGGCCTTCCACAAAGGTGAAATAAGATTTAGTGCTGTTGGGCAACCCACAGGAAACTTACACCTTTCCAAGCATCTTGACAAAGGCAGTGTCTGAGGGGCAAGTGGTTAGGACTTCAGAAAAATAGTACATTATTCTAGTGTCCATAGGATAGATGAGTTGGAGACATTTTTGCAAATCTACATCCAGGTTGACAGTCACTATCGTCATTTTTCTTTCAGTGGGAGGGGGACCTGGGGCAAGAGGAGGAAGAATTGGAATATCTAATAAGGTTGGAGTTCATTGTCTCTTTCATTGTTCCCTTGGGCTGGGGCAACAATATCTGGGGCACTGGTGTACTGAGGGTAGTGGAGGCCAGCCTGGCAGATGGCAGTGTGACCTTCCCAAGTGAAAACCCATGAAGGGCAGGAGTGGCTGGATGCTGTTAAATGCTGAGCATCTATGCTACAGGCCTGGCTTCAGGATGTAATTACACATATGGGCTTTACAGTTAATTGTCTGTAACTGAGATTTGTGGGGGACCCCAGGACTCCATCCATAATGCAGGCAAATTCGGCACACATTGATGAGTTCACTGTAAGGACATTTTTGTGGATGGCGGTTTTACCATCTTGAGATTGCTTCATTAAAATGATAGTAGAATTATTAGCACACAAACCTGCCAGCCAGATGGGTCTGATTTTACATTGGGAGGGCCATTCTGCCTGGAATATAACTTGAGGCATAATATAAATAAGGAGGGAGCAATTTATTTAAGCATCATTCCCATGGGCATCATTTAATGTAGAGGGAGGTGAGTTCTGGTTCAGCATCCACACCCGGTGGCACTCTGGCTGAAACCTTCTAATAGAGCCTTCCAACCCCTGGTACTCAGCTGTCCTGCAGTGCAGTCCTGCCAACACCTGGCTGAGCTCCTTCTAGCATGGCTCCTGGGACTCTGTTAAGCCTGAGGGGTCTACTCGCAACCCTGTTAATCCAGGTTGGATACAATAACACCAATAGCCACAACAAAGAATCGCATTTGCATCTGGCTACCTCCAGAGCAATCAACTGGATACTGACCAATGAGGAAGTGTGGTTGCTTTGAGGCAAGAGAGCGTTGATTTCCTTGTGTAAAAAGTAGGGTAGGGATCTGGCCACCTCTACTGATGGTGACACCGGATTCTGGGGCCCCTTTGCTGTATAGGAGAAGAAAAGTAATTTTTCCTCTCACCTTCTAGGTTCCTGGTTGAGCCACCCCTGTAATAAATAATGGAAGAAAAACAAGGTTAATCACATGTATACTTCATGTATGCATGGGAGATATCCAGAAAAACTGAGTAACTCCCCAAAATGGCTCAAACCATTGCCTAAAATACCATCTCCAGCTGAAGATCAAAGATGTGGGGGGTGGGGCCTAGTTATGAGAGGTTTCCAGGTTTTCCTGGAAATGAGGGTAAGGTTGTTGGACAGATTTAAGTCTTTGCCTTCCTCATAGATGATAGGTTCCAGAGATTTACTCATCCTCCTCTTCCTGGTACAGAGTGGAAAACACTCTTGCAAATGGGGACTTCCCTCATAAATGTAAATTTCTCTAACAAAAAGGTAACTTCTACTCAGTTTTCAGAGCTTTGCCTGTGTCTGCTGTTTCTTAAAAATAATCAGCCTAAAATAATCCTCATGCCAAAGAGACGTATTTGGGGATGGTAAAATCTGCTCCCCTATAGTGGATTTCTTTTCTTAATTTTCTTAATTTGATTGGCATCCACTAGATGGAGGACCTATCTCCCTCTCTCATTCTTTCTCTCTCTCTCTCCCCCTCAGATCCACGTGGTTCACTAACGGATCCTGGGGCTAGAATTCCAATCTCCTGCAAAATATATTCATGAATTTGGCTTAGTTAACTAGCCTTTATAATCCAGATAGAGAGGCAAAGCTGGTTGTGTTAGTTTTGCAGCTGGTATTGGGCCCTGGTGTTGCAGGATTTTTTACCTCAATACCAGGTGATGAGGGAGCAGGAGGCAGGCTGAGGGGAAAAGGGTAAGCTAGCACCCCACCCCCACCCCAGATGAGATCTGTGTGATATTCCTGGCCACTCTTGGCTACCCAAGAACAAAGGAAAGGGGTTTAGGTGCTTCCATGGTAAAGTAGGAAAGTAAGGCAAATGAAAAATTAAATTCCCTTACTGCCTACAGCCCGTTGACAAGTCCTTGAAACAAGCAGAGTGATCTCCCTCTAGGAGATCGCTGCATGGTGATACTTTGCTAGGGGCAAAAGAGAGACTTTCCTTAACAGTGTCTCAAGTTGAAGATCCTATAAATCGACTTCCTTTATCTCAATTCCCCCAGGATATATGCTAGCAATCCTGCTCCAAACTTACAGTGACTCCCCCTCCCCCCCATATGCATCTGAATGGTCTCATGATGGAGGTTTTATTAAATGGTAAAAAAAAAAAAATGGCATTTTCTCAGCAACTGTGAGCCCCTCAAGGTCCTGGAAACCTTGTTTTCATAATTCCTTAGAGACTTACTCTATCCCTGACACCCTCCCAACCTCAGGGTATATAATGAATTACCCATCAAGACCCCAGTGCTGCTCTTCCTGCCCACAGGCCCACAGGTCTTGTCCCCGTGCTTTAATAAAGTCACCTTTTTGCACCAAAGACATCTTCAAGAATTGTTTCTTGGTCATCGGCTCCGGACCACCCCACCATCATCCCAAACCTTCATCACCCGGGATTCATTGTCTCGTCACTTGGAAGAATGAAGAGGTGGACACAAAATAAAATGAGCAGCAGGTAGAAGTTTATTAGAATAGAAGATTCGAAAGTAAGAATAATATGAAAGCTCACTTTGAAGAGAGGCACATTCGAAGGTGAATATCCGCAGACTGTAGGCAAGGATTTTGGTCACCCTCCCTTCCCTTCCCCCATGTTCCTTCTCAGGTCCTACCCTTATTATCTTAATAACTCTAGGTACTGGGCTGTCCATTCCTGATTGGCTCAATTGCATTGTGTGAGGAGTCAGACTATCGTCATACTGTCCCTCATATAACATAAGTTTTATGGTTTACTTATTTCAGTTCGCTATTTTGACTGTCAAGTTCCTGAGGGGAACCTGAGAGGGAGCAGATGGTGTCTGTTACATTCTTAAGAGGAACCTTAAGCCTAAAGTAACTTGCTCATGGTCAGATGCTCCCAGCATTGCTTTAAAATATGTTTCTCTCCACCCAGGTCCTAACCTTTTCCTCTCTGCCTGTTTTATCCTACCTTTCCCTATCATAATTGTCTGAGCTAATAAAATCTGATTAATCATGATCTCTAAGCAATTTGTTAGCTGTTTGTCCCCTTGAGCTATTATAAGAGTCATATTGCACAAGGCCACGAGTCATAAATATCTGTTGTATTAGATTCCTGTTAATGTCATAATAAATAATAGCAAATTTAGAGGCTTAAAAACACACAAATTTACTATCTTATATAGTTCTGTAGGTCAGAAGTCTTAAAGTCAACAGGGCTAATACACTGAGCAGTGAACACGGCAGCGAAAGGTCCTTGACCATGGGATCTAAACATATTCAAAATCAAAATCAAAAGCAATTGGCAAGGCTGTGTTCCTTCTGGGGTCTCTAGGGGTGAGTCCATTTTCTCCCCTTTTCCAGTGTCTAGAGGCTGTCTGCATTCCTTGGCTCATGACCCGTTCCTGTCAACATTTTTTACTTTAACCTTGACGTCTTTTACTGTGCCTCTAACTCTACCACCTTCCTCTTAAGAAGGCCGCTTGTGATTATCATGGACACACCCGGATAACCCAGGATAATCACCCTATCTCAGTATCCTGAATGTATTCACATCTGCAAAGTCCCTTTAACTTGTTCACACATTTACAGAGTAGAACATGAACTTTTGTGCAGGGGTGAGGGTGGGGTGGGGAAAAGGAGCATCATGCAGCCTACCTCACCTTGTACGATGAAGAGCTACAAGAGACACCAATGATAGTGTAAAATACCAGTCAACAGGGTCTGAGTGTCGTAACCAGGGAGTGTGCCCCGAAGATCTCCCTTCCAGTAAGAACTCGCAGGATGAGCACTTAGCTGGCAGCCTGTGGTTACAGCTCCTTCTGCAGCCATCACAGCTTTTGAGCAAATGTCGAGGTCCTCCCGGGCTGCCTCCAGATGATGTGCTCCAGATGAGCACAGCAAGGCTCCTAGAACCTGGTCATTTCTGCCCAAGGCAAGGTTCTTCTACCAGGTGATCTTTGTTCTTGGACAGGACCAGATCTGCACCACGGCCTGCATGGCCTTGTCCACTCTGCTTTCTCCCTCTTCTCTTTTCACAGATGCAAGATCTACATTACAATCTGAAGGCCTGTAATGCCCCACTTTGCTTTCTTCCTCCATTATCTTTCCCAGACACACCCCATTCCTGCGTTTCTTCAGCCATCTCAGTGTCTTCTTCCTCAATTGGCACAAGTCAGCGTGCTAAGAACCCCTGATTGACCACTGGACTCCCTGTGGTTTAGAAGAAGAGTGAAGCTAAGAAAAACTTCTAGAATGGAGTAATCTGATAGAATTTCATGGAGGGATACATTGGATGTGTATTTAGAGGCTGTGTAGCATTTACATAAGCAGAAGAAAGATAAGGCAATTTTGGTGGAGGAACACAAGGAAAAGTGGGGGAAACAAGGTATTCTTGGGGAACAGGAGGTAGGTCCTTCACCCATGGAGAGTTCCATTGCTGGAAGTTAGGAGTAGACAGTCTTTACAATAACTGTTATGTGAGTCCTGATACCAGTGTCCAAGATGTCTGTCACACGACTATGAGCATCATTATATGCTCATCTTAAGGTCTAAATACATAAGATTTATATTATTTGTATCCATTGTAGCCTTTGATTTTGTTAATACAGAAGAAGAAACACACCTGTTTGTTTTTAGGCAAAAGAAAAGCAACCTTTTTCTTAGCTGTTACCTTGAGTGGAGCACATAATATAGTGTCCTTTGAGTTTCCATTCCTATAGAATCTTAGAGTGAGCCTTCATGAATCTTAGAATAAGCCTTCACTGTACAGACCTACAATTCACTCTTACAGGGCACAGGCAAAACATAATTTTTTTCATCACTTTTTACTGAAGACTATAGCCAATTTAACCTCTAGTCTCTTTAACTTTGAGGGAGAAAAAAGAAATATCACTTCACTAGGAATTCACTTCTTGGATATTCCTTTTAAATTTCAGAATTAGGTTCACAGTTGCTTTATGGATATGGTGGAAATAGACACTTCTTTCTTTTTTCTTTCTTTTTTTTTTTTTTTTTTAAGAGCGACTGACACAGCACAAGCTGAGGATGGGCAGAGAGAAAATCCCAAGCCAGCTTTGTGCTATTAGCGCAGAGCCCAGCGTAGGGCTTGAACTCATGAAACTGTGAGATCGTGACCTGAGCCAAAACCAAGAGTCAGATGCTTAACCGACTGAGCCACCCCGGCATTCCCAAAATAGACACTTCCGTTTGAGTCTGGACTTTCCTATTCATGGCTTATTATCAGACTGTATTTTCAAAACAGTACATTCCCTGCAGAAGGCGTGATATCCTTACTCTTTTTTTTTAATTACTTTTGTTATGTGCTAGTGTCAAATGTTTATATTCTATCATTCCCTGCAAGCACACCCAACCCTCCCCCCTCCAATGATTCTTACTTCTAGGGAAATAGAGAAGGAATTCAATGGCAAGAAGGAAGTCTCGATGAGTTACAGATTTCATTTTAACCTTAAGAACAAGCCTGAAAATTATTCTCCAAGTGGATAACTTGAGTCTCAAAATAGCAACACACTTGTGCTGACAGATGGAGCTGCGGATAGAGGAATGTGTTCGGCAATTGCTGCCTGGAGCCCTTCCATCTGTCACCAGGTCTCTGCTCTGTCTGTATATTCAAAACTACCCTGTCCACTAACAGGCAATTGCACGTGCCTTCTTCATTCATTTTGCAACAATGTGGACTAAATTGTTCACAAGGATCTCTGAAGCTGTAATAATTAAAACTATAGCCAGAGATCTCTATCTCTATGGTACTAAAACTTAATCATGTACAAATATCACCTCTTGTGGTTTTCTCCATATAACACGTGTAGGAAAAAAAGAAGCGGATAAGTGGAATGAGGAAGAGAAGGAGAAGAAGGAGAGAAAAATCTCCCACTCAAGTATAAATAAACTTGCTTGCTTTCCTTAAAAAAAAAAAGTATTTTCCTCTCTCACTTCCTTTCTGTAGAATAAAGCGTAGCCACATGAATGTTAAGATCCAGTTTATTGTCCTCTGTAGGCAGCACAGTAAATTTGAACCCAGAGTCTGCAACCACGCGATGCAAATCCAAGAAGCTCTCCACTACCAGCACTAGGACCTTGGGCTAACTTGTGAACCTTTCTGTGCCTCAGTGTTCTCTCCTGTAAAAGTGAGGATTAATAAGCAGAACTATTCCATTGGTTGGATGAGCGTTAAGTCAAAACATATGCAGCAACTTCTCAGAGCGGTGCTAGCCACATGATGAACTCCGACAAACAGCCCTGAATGGGCCCATAACTCTTACTGAGATGTGAAATACATAAAAGCCCCCATATAAAATAGTCCCCATATAAAAAATAGATATAGGTCCCATCTGGCCGGCGAGTTCTTCCTTGGGCGCAGCCGCACCGGGAGCCTTGAAAAGCGACAGCGGCGGCAGCGGCAGCGGCGGCTCCGCGTAAAGGGTGGC
>CM053578.1:96715230-96737342 GCA_028646485.1 Cryptoprocta ferox | reverse complement strand
ACACGACAGGGATGTCCACTCTCACCACTGTTGTTTAACATAGTGCTGGAGGTCCTAGCATCAGCAATCAGACAACAAAAGGAAATAAAAGGCATCAGAATTGGCAAAGAAGAAGTCAAACTTTCACTTTTCGCAGATGACATGATACTCTACATGGAAAACCCGATCGACTCCACCAGAAGCCTTCTAGAACTGATCCATGAATTCAGCAAAGTCGCAGGGTACAAAATCAACGTACAGAAATCGGTTGCATTTTTATACACCAATAATGAAGCAACAGAAAGAGAAATCAAGAAACTGATCCCATTCACAATTGCACGAAAAACCATAAAATACCTAGGAATAAATCTAACATTTAAGAAATATTTTTAGAAATAAATTTGACTTCTTTATAACGTGTATTGGATTGATTTCCAGAAAATAGTTCAAAGAGAAACATTTACTGATTTCCTCCAATGCATAATATGTATATATTTTTTTAATGTTTTTTTTAAGTTTATTTATTTTTGAGAGAGACACAGAGCATGAGCGGGGGACACTCAGAGAGAGGGGGAGACACAGAATCCAAAGCAGGCTCTAGGCTCTGAGCTGTCAGCACAGAGCCTGACGCGGGGCTCGAACCCACGAACTGTGAGATCATGACCTGAGTTGAAGTCGGACGCTTAACCGACTGAGCCACCCAGGCGCCCCTAATATGTATATATATATTTTATATTTAAATTTCAATCACCCAAAATTTCTTATAATGAATCAAATGCAAGAAGTTTTCTTCTTATTTTTATGAATGGCTAGTTAGTGATACAATGTTAGTTGTTGATTATATTGTTGATTAATTGTTGATTATATTCAAGTTTTGCCAATTACTTAAAAAATATCAGTCATTATATGTAAAATTTTCATATATTCATATAATGGTCAGAAGTCTCTATTTAGTTCTATTGATTTGTTTCTGTGTCTTCTTTCCAAGTGTCTTCATTAATGTAAAATTTTAATACACTTTTAATATCTAGTCAAACCGGGGCCCTGTGCCTGTTAGTCCTTATTTTCAGAGCAATCCTGGACATTACTGAATGATCCTTTTTAGAGAAAACTTCTAGTTTCAGTGTTATTTCTTGAAATCCCACAAAACAAACAAACCCTGATTGTCACTTTAATTGGGATGGCTTGAGTGTCTCTGCCAATGTAGGGAAAACTACATCTCTACAAAAGAGAATTTTGTATTTTCTATTCTATGATCTATTCTATTCTATGATCAAATATGTTTTCCAGTGACTTCCATTGTTCAGTAAAAATGCCATTACTCTGCATCCAAAACAGGACCTCCCTTCATCCAATCCATGTTCGGGGGAAGGATGGAGGAATAAGAGCCTAGAAATCTACCCCTGTGACCCATTCTGTGAAGACGGGGTTGGTCAAGGTCTTCTCTAATAGTACATTGGGCACTAAAGAGTTGACCAAATAACTTATAAAAATGGATTGCAACTTTATATATTAGAGAAATATTTTGAAGACAAATTGTGGCATTGGAAGACACGACTTCTCTTCATGTATAAAACAGTTATTGACTCCCATCGCTAAAGTGCAGAGAGTTCCTTCCTTCACACTTGATTTGAATTTCACTGTACCATCCACACTTTGTCACTTGATTCCCATTAGGAAGGATATGCTTCTGTCAAGAGGCTGTTTGGGGCTTCTCTGGGCAGGCAGCTTGAGGCCTTGGAACTGAAGACCCACAAAGGAAGGAAGCCAGGAGTGACTCTATTTTCTAACCACCTAAGCCAACCAGCCCTAAGGATCTTCTATACCATTGCCTTCTCATTATTTTTATGCCATCTAGAATTTTTAAAAATAGAGTGGATGTTGAACTCCTTTGATCCATATTCACGTTCATTCTGATATGTGAAGTTCAATAGATTCAATAGGATGCAGTGAAACATTTATTTAAATGTCAGTCATTGGAATTAGAAAAGTAGCACATGCTTATTTTAACAATTCAAACAATAATTTGAACAATGCCTTAATAATTTGAGCAATGAAGAAAGAGTTGAATTAATGCCAACCCTCTGAAGTAAGCACTGTTATACGCTTGATTTAGATGCCAAAACATATATATAAGAAGACACAGAAATATATATATAATTTTTTTTTCAATTTTCCATGGATTTTAGGGGGTGACTAGTTTTTCATGTCTGTGCCCCTCATTTTTGCACAGAACAAAGACAATGGCCTTCATCCATTGCAGTACAGGGCCATGAGATCATGACCTGAGCTGAGATCAAGAGTCAGATGCTCAACCAACTGAGCCACCCAGACAGCCCCTCTGACTCGGTATTTCTTAAGTTTGACTGAACACCTCGAAGCTCCCCTTATTCTTTCCACCCACATGAACCCACGGCATTGTCTTTCCCAGTCACTTGACACTTTTTCTCCATCTTTTGAGACGCCATGCATTATCAATTTTCAATGTTATTTAATATTTTGCGTGTCTTGTCTCTTTAAGGTATAAATTCCCTGAGAATAGGGACTTTGTATTTTACTTCTTTATATCTGTCACAAAGTCCAAGACGCCGTTAGGCTCATAAGAAGGACTAGATAAAAAGATCATACAGGTAAGTGTACCACTTCCTCTCTCTCTCTCTCTCTCTCTCTCTCTCTCTCTCTCTCTCACACACACACACACACACACACACACACACACCTGTGTTTGAGTCTTTGGCCAATTACGAGCTGTGGAATGTTGACAGAGTCACTCACTTTCCTCCTTGATAATACTGGGATCAAAAACACCACTTCACAGAATTGTTGTCCAGGTTAAATATTATATGTAAAAACTTCACTATTTCTTATATAAATGCCAATCACAAATAGGATTGATAATATTTGTTGAAAAAATGCAGAAATCCTGATTTGTAATCATTAACATAATAAGGGAATAAGATTAGAAAGTGATTTTAGAGATTTCCTATCCTAATCTTGTTTTAAAGATGAGAAAACACACAGAAGTGATGTGTTTCAAGACTATACAACTAGGGTGCTATTATACTTATTTAATCAAAATTTCATTAAATAAAGCCTCACGCCCTCAAGTGCAAGTACCATTAGAATAATTAACATGCTTCAAAGAAATCTTTTATTCATGATTAACCTATAGTCGATGATTATATCAATTTAGTAATCTCCCTGGTAAAAGCAAAAAACACTTTTGTCTTTCTTTGAGCTGTTGCAAAAATACATAATGCTAGGAAATGTGAATGTACCTGATGGTGAGTTGAAAACTGTTCTCATAACATCTAATTTATGCATATTTAAACATTCATATTGTGAAATCAACCGTATCTCCCTGATGTCGAGGAAAAAATACAGGAAAAGGATTAAGAATACCCTATTGAATACCCAGCTCCTTGTTATATAATAATTATGTAACTGGGGAGCCTGATTGGCTCAGTCAGTTAATCGTCCAACTCTTGGTTTCAGCTCAGGTCATGATCTCACGGTTGGTGGGTTCCAGACCCACATAGGGCTCTGTACTGCAGAGGCAGAGCCTGCTTGCCATTCTCTCCCTTGTTCTCTGCCCATCCCCTGCTCGTGCTCTCTCTTTCTCTTAAAATAAATAAATAAACTTAAAAAAATAATAATTATATAACTAATTATAATACTGAAGTTAAAAAAAAAAACATAAAGAAAACTGGTATCCCCTTCTTCCAAATTTGTGGCTCACAGTTCACCGTCCTGGGTAAGGCTTGCAGACCAAGTATGGAGATGCTAGACCCCCTAAAGAGGGACAAGGGCCCACCCACTTGTCAATTATCTTCCATCTCTTGCTTGAATGTTTTCATTCATTTTTGAGAGAGAAAGAGCATGAGAGGGGGAGGGGCAAAGAGAGAGGGAGACCCAGGATCAGAAGCAGGCTCCATGCTGGCAGCATGGAGCCTGATGTAGGGCTCGAACTCACAAACCACGAGATCATGACCTCAGCCGAGATCACGACCTCAGCCGAAGTCAGACACTCAACCACTCAACCGACTGAGCCACCCAGGTGGCCTGGCTCACTCTGTATTTAAATCTGCATGATTAAGGTACAGAACAGCCAATGGGAAAGGGTCGGCCAAGTTCTAACAACCGTTTATTCAACCAGCCAGCCTCGATTGTGCGCACCACCATGACAGTCACCACTTCTGTATTTGCCACGAGAAAGGGCAAGAGAACTGTACTTTATTTTATTGTTTTTTTTTTTTTTAAAGAGAACCGTACTTTAAATACCAGGCTCAGAAATCATTAGGCCATCATCCCATTTTAATAAAGAATAAACATGCTTTTTCCAAGGAAAAACAGAGCCTTAATTTTAGGATTTCCCTTTTAAAACACTAATGGAATCGCTGTAGGGAATCTGTGATACCATCTTATAGCGCTGGCTTCTGAAATCAGAGGAGAAGTAGTTACCCAGAGACTAACGACCATTTGAATAATCTTGCATAAACAATCCCTGTTCCCTTAGCCAGTCTTCCTTGATGGTTAGACTATATTCTTTTAAATACGGATTTGGACAGTTTGTAGTTAAAAACCTACAAAGGATGACCATGGGGAAGAGTCTCCCAACCAAAATAGTACTTCCTATGCTAGCCTCCTGCTGCATAGGAATCTTCTTGCTTTTCTTTTCTTTATTTTCATAATTCTACATGAGTACATCTGAGTGATCTAAGGAGAAAAATAAATCCAAATGTTGAAAGAAATTAGATTAAAAGTATGAATAAGCTGTGGGGCACCTGGGTGACTCGGTTGGTTGACTGCCTGACTCTTGGTTTCAGCTCGGGTCATGAGCTCATGGTTCATGGGGTCGAGCCCCGCATCGGGATTTGCACTGATGTGTAGAGCCTGCTTGGGATTCTCTCTCTCTCTCTCTCTCTCTCTCTCTGCCTCTCCCCTGTTCATGCTCTCTCTCTCTCTCTCTCAAGATAAATAAATTTAAAAAAATTTAAGTATGAATGAATGATACCCCTTCCATCTCTCTCCCCCACTCCTTTTTTGAAAGACAGTTGAGGCAGCAAAGAGACCATTCAGTGCCGAGAGCCTGGCACACAGGTAATGGCTCCCCAGATGGGAGAAACAGATTCTGAAGAAGAGCTGTTGCCAACTCAGAACCTGGTGCTGCTTTGTCTGGCTCATAATTTGTCTCAGACCGGTTAATAATATTTATTTTCCTTCCATTCTGGGTTGAACTGAGGCCGAAACAGTCTTAAAATAGGAGATAAAGGCAGCTGCCCTTTGTTTCAATACCATTAATTCACCTTCCCAAACCAGGTGGTAGTTACTAACTGCAGCAATCTCTGTTTCCCGAGCCAAAGACAAATCCTAAATTCAATAGCCTAATTTAATCGAAAAACAGAGACTTCACTTCATTCTGAATTTGAAATATTTGTTACATAAGCAGGTAATCATCTCTGTTGTAGTCAACGCCATAAATATCCTGATATTGTAGGGTTCCAAGGCTGATATTGTGACCGCATCAACTCGGAAGTTTACAAGGTTATCTCTTATGGAAATAGCAGCACACCCTTTCCTTTTTGCATTTTTTCACTGTATGTGAATTATTCATAAGTATCAAATACTGAGATTTATTTTTCAGTGTGAACACACACAAAAGGAGAGGGAGGGGAATGTATCATAAGCCACTGAATTTACATCTTTACAAATAGCTTGAGATCTCAGAGGATTCTTAAGTGAGAGAAACAGGACAATTTTAACACGATTATTTCTACAGAAACTTCTGGGCGCCTCATCGGTATAAACAGACTCACAGAGGAAATTTGTTCTTTGTACCAAAAGTGAGATCACACAAGTGTCAGAAACCATGGCCCAGATTTTCATGTTTGCGTGGAAGAAAGACAGAGATTAAAAAAAAAATGCAGCCTCTGAATCCTGTCATATATTGTTAAGCTAAAGCCTTTCTCCAGTTATTTCTTAGGGTTTTGGTGCCCATGGAAATATTAGTATCCGGAAGGCTACATAAAAAAAAAAATCCTCCTCACCTGCCCCATCACAGAGACCTTGCCTCAATACTTCTGGAGTTGTGGCTGATAATGTGTTCCAAGGGCCTCAGATAATTTGGATGCAATGGGCCCTTGACCCAATTCTCAACACCTCTGAAGCATAGTAAGAGCTTGAGATTTGAATGCCGTGTGTTACAGTCTTTATTTTAACAAGATCTTCCTGGAGGGTAGCATAGATAGCACGTTAAGGCAAAAGCCAGGATCAGCTTCAACTGAACAGTGGGGTTCTCAACATCATTAAGTTATCTGCTGGTGGTAGGGCCAGTGGGGGCAATGGTGCCAGTGTGGGGGTGGGGGAGTGCATCACTGAGGACAGCAACTGTGAAGTGAAGTGCCACTCTTCTGTCACTCTAGCCAGTGGCCCATGTTGTCTTATTGGCGGAAATGCTTACACCGGCATAAAAATCCTTAAAAAATGGGATCCTGCACAACCTTGTACATGGCGTCTCTGAAGGACAAAGGTCAAGGGTTCATGCCTTAAGATTTTCAATATTCTGTAATCCAGAAGTCAATCAGAAATGAATTAGCATATAAAACACTTGGGAAAGTTATCTTGTAAGGTATCTTGTAAGGTAGCAAGGATCGACTTTTCTGGAGAGATTGAGATTTGGAGACACACTTATTTGTAGGCTTTACAATTCACGTTACAGACTTCTAATTGCTGCTTGGATGACACTTCCCTAAAGTTTTCCTTCTTGCTGGCTTTTTTTGGGCCATTTTTGTCCAAGATGCCTCCATTCCTAATCTGCTCCCCATGATCCTCTACTCAGGATCTGAAATAGGCCAGTGAACGTTAACATGAGAATTTCTCTGTCTGGTTTGTTTCTTCTTAAACAGAAACAAACAAGGAGGTCAAGAAAGTGGGTGGCACAACCAATGGATGTAATGTCTCTTTTTTCCTATTTACAGCAAATGGGAATGGTTTTCCCATGAGAAAAATTTGGAGGAACACCATCTTTAAGTCATGGCTGTCTTACTATGGGAACATTTGAAAAACTCAAAAACCTATTTAGCAAAGTATAAAGAGGACAATGGAGGTTGTTGTTTAAGAGTTGTGTGCAGCTGCGTAGAAGGTAAGGAATCATTGATGCAGATTGTGTTTTATGGTAAAATGGGACCTTTTCTCCTCCCCGCCACTTTGACTTCCTGCATAGAAGTCGATATACGAGGTAGAGGAAAAAACACCAATTATCTTAAAGAATGCATTAAGGTACTAAAGTGCATCTTGGGTGCTTGCTATGAGCCAAGCACTTTCTAAGCACTCCGATTCTATCAGTGAAGAAAGCGAGAAGGAAGAAATTTCTGCTTTTGTAAAGTTCACATGCTAGTGTAAGGATACAGAAAGTAAACACACTAGGTAAATTCTATGTTCTGTGAGAATGTGGTAAGTATTATGGGGAAAATACAGCATAGTTATGAAGGTTCCATTGAAGCAATAATTGCCTTTTGACATTCTCAGGCAGACCCTGTGTTAGGTATAAGGAATTCAACAGAGTCCGGACCCCTAAGGAGTGAGAGTCCCATGCCATGACTTATGCATCAGGGCTGGTCACGATAAGGACATGCGGATTGCTACTCAGCCTTGTGTGGCCATGGAGGGTATTGCCCATGGACCACGGCACCATCTCCTGCTGGGCTTCACAGTTCATCTCAATAAAGTGTTCCAGGCTGTCTCCACCCATGAATCAGAGCTGGCAATCAAGAGGAACCATGAATAGTGTGAAATTAGAAATGTTACCCAACTACCCCTCAGCCCATCCGCCTCCTCTTTAAGAGAAGTAAAACTGTGTTTTGAAAAGTCCCTGCTAGTTCTGAAATTTAGCATTTCTCAGGAAGCATATGATACGTACCCAGAGAATTGTATAGACACTATCTAATATAGGACATCGGAATAAGGGGAAAAAAATCCTCATTTGCAGTTATAAAATTAGATTGTCTCCTATCACTGTTGTTCCTGTTATCTGTTTCCTAGAATATTCCTGGAAGACATTCCATGGAAAATGTATAAATTTTGTCTATATACAGCACTTTAGTATAGAAATGCTCAGGAAAAAAACAAAAAACCAAAAACCTGCAAGTAGTCTTCAACTGGGTCTAATGAATACAACATTTTCTAATGAAAACAAACACAGATATGATAGGATGTGATTAAGAAGAGGACATCAGGAAAAAAATCACAGGGCTCAGTGGTTAAGCGTCGGACACTTGGGTTCCAGCTCAGGTCATGATCTCTCGGTTCATGTGTTAGAACCCGTGTGGGGCTCTACCCTGCCGATATGGAGCCTGCTTGTGCGTCTCTCTCTCTCTTCCTTTCTCTCTGCTCCTCCCTCGCTTGTGTTCCCTTTTTCTCTCTCTTTCAAAATAAAACTTAAAGGAAGAAAAAGGTAAAATCAAGATACCACCCAGAGATTCTCTGAAGACATCTGGGGTAAAGGGTTAGAAAGGAGAATAGCAGAGAGGGTGTAATGTGTGGCGCTCACAGCATTTTTGCCATAGTCCGACCCTATTAGGCTAATGCTTTGTCTTTTCATGTTTCACTGATGATGAGCTTTCATGAAAATTGTACATCGTGCTCGTATTTAAATTAAATTTTTTTAGTATTGATATTGTCTTTGAAAAATGCTTTGAAAAACTTTCCTACAATCATTTTTGTATGTATTACATATGTTCCTAAAATCTGTCATATCTCTCCTATGTCTCTGTCCTAGAATCGTGCCTTGCCATTACTACCACTTTTTTGCATCTTTAATGCTTTATTCCAGAGAAGCATCCAAAAAAAAAAATTCTTAGATCCACTGTTTTTTAAAAAATCTGAAAAAGAAAAGCTAATGGTGATGTTTGATATGATATTGAAGATTCTTACTAACGCAGCTTCCCTACAGCGTTATACATTTTTAGGTTACAAAATTACAAAGTGGGGAATTACTTCCACTTTAGGCCAAGGTGTAACAACAGTAACTATACTTATCTTTCTGTCTGAACCAACTTGAAAAGTAGACAAAACATATAAAGCAATGGTTTCAGGTATCAATATCAGGCAGAGCAGCACAGGGATCCCTGAGAGGAAATGGATGAGTCCTATCGTTGCCCCAGGTTCCTCTCCGGAGGGCTTTCAGGTCATAGCATGGGGTCGAGGAGTGATGTGATCGCAGCCTAGTAGTTTCTTTGAATCGAGGAGGTACATACAGTTGACAGGCAAGGAGACCAGGGTGCTGTGAATCTGCCAGTGAGAGTCCCTGAAAGGAGAAAACTGCACAGAGAGAGGTCCAGAGGTCTGCAATTGACCCCTTCTGTTTTCAGCCAATATGGCTAAGTGCATGCACGTGAGCCAAACTTCCAGTGGCCAGAGAAAGAGCCACTCAAAAGGATTATGGGAAGCAATAGTCAGAGATCACATCTGGTTGGAATAGGTAGTGTTCCCACAAGCCAGAGTGGGAAAACTTCACAATTCTCAGTGCATGAGCTAAAATACTCAGGACAGTATTGACCAAGCATTGGAACAACATTAGCTCCTGCATAAAGACAGCTCTAATCCCATCTGACAAAGGCTTTTAAAAGCGAAAAGACTAAGTTATTTGCAAGTAGCTTAATTGCAGAAGGATTACGAAGAGCAGAGCGGAAGCCTACGTATAGGAGCACAAAAATCTCCAGCATATAATAAGGTAAAGTTCACAATGTTTGCAATCCAATAAAAAATTCTAGCACACAGAATAAGAGGAGAAAAATCAATAAAAAATGATCAAAAAATGACCAGGTGAGAGAATTAGAAAAGGACATTAAAAGTTATAGTTATATTCCATCTATTAAAGAAGGTAGACAAATTAAGGAGTCTGTTAAACAGAGACCTAGATATTTTTTGAATATTTTGATTTTGAGTTAACCTTACATTCACACACAGTTGCAAAAAATAACAGAGAGATCCCAGATAAACTTTATCCAGTTTACCCCACCCCGTTCTTCAACCTTGGTAACTACACATCTGTTCTTCCTTTCTGTAATCTTATCATTTTAAGAATATTGTATAAACAGAATCATATAGTTTTAACCATTTAGAATTATTTTTTTACTATGCCTAATTATCTCAAGATTATGCAGGATTGTTGCTTATATCATTAGCTCATTCCTTTTCATCACCGAGTAGTGTTCCATAGTAAGAATGCTAGAACAATTTAATCACTCACCACTGAGGAACATCTAGGTTGTTTTCAATTTGAGGTTGTTATGAATAAACCTGCTACAAACATTCATCTAAGAATTTTGTGTGACTATAAGTTCATTTCCCTGAGATAGATGCCTGCCAGTACAATTACTGAGTCAGAGGATCCAGCTGCTGGTTGCATGTATAGTTATTTTAAAACCTGCCAAACTGCTTTCCAAGGAGGCAGTATCATATTACATTTCCACCAGCAATAGATAAGTGATCCAGTTTCTTCATAACTGTATCCACATTTGGCATTTTGATAAGAATTGTATTAAACGTGTATATCATGGGGCGCCTGGGTGACTCAGTTGGTTAAGCGTCTGACTTCGGCTCAGGTCATGCTTTCACAGTCTGTGGGTTCGAACCCCACATCGGGCTCTGTGCTGATAGCTTGGAGCTTGAAGCCTGCTTCAGATTCTGTGTCTCCCTCTCTCTCTGCCTTTCCCCTGCTCACTCTCTGTCTCTGTCTCTCAAAATAAAAAAAAAATAAAGACATAAAAAAATTTAAACCTGTATATCGATTTGGAGGGAATTAAAAATCTTTGCCATGTTAAGTCTTCAAATCCATTAACATCATATATCTCTTCGTGTATTTAGTTCTTTGATTTATTTATCATGATTTTATAGTTTTCAAGATTCAAATCCTGTATATGATTTAGTAGGTATATACTTACATATTTCATTTTTATGTGATTTTAAATGGTATTTTAATTTTAATCTTAGTGTCCAATTGTTCATTGCTAAAATATAGAAATATAATTGATTTTTGTATGTTGACCTTGACTCCTGTAAATTTGAGGTACTCAGTGGTTATAGGATGTTTGTTGAAAATTTATTGAGATTTTTTTAAAATTTTTTAAATGTTTATTTATTTTTGAGACAGAGAGAGACAGAATGTGAGAGAGAGGGAGACACAGAATCCGAAGCAGGCTTCAAGCTCTGAGCTGTCAGCACAGAGCCTGACGCAGGGCTCGAACCCACAAACTGCGAGATCATGACCTGAGCCGAAATCGGACGCTCAACTGACTGAGCCACCCAGGCGCCCCTCCTTGAGATTTTCAACATAGAAAATCATGTCGTTCTGAAATAGAGACAGTTTTATTTCTTCCTTTCTGATCTATATGCCTTCTCCCTCAATCCCTTTTCTTGCTTTATTTCACTGGCTAAAAATTCCAGTGCTGTGTTAAATAAAAGTGGTGAAATCCGACATCAAAACTTCCTATCCAATCATAGGGGGAAAAGATCAGTGTTTCATCTTTAAGTACGATGTTAGCCATAGGTTATTCATAGGAGCTTTTTATTCAGTTGAGGAAGTTCCTGTCTAATCCTATTTTTTGAGAGTCTTTATTGTGAACGTGTGTTAAATTTTGTGAAATACTTTTCCTGAATCAATGGATATGTAGTTTTTCTTCATTTGAGTGTTAAAATGGCTGATTATACTGATTAATTTTCAAACACGGAACCAAGCTTGCATTACTAGAATAAACCTTACTTGGTCATGGTGCTTAATTCATTGTATATATTACTCAGTTCTATTTGCTTAGATTTTGATAAGGATTTTTCCATCCATTATTAATGAGGTATTTGAGTCCATAGTTGTCTTTTTGTAATGTATTTGGTTCTTGGGGGTAGTACTAGCTTCATAAAATAAAGAAATATCCACTCTGATCCATTTTCTGGAAGAGATTATGTAGAGCTGATGTTTCTTCTTCTTTGAAAATGAAGTGGAATTCTCCAATGAAATCATCAAGGTTTTGAGGCTTCTTTTTTTAGAAATTTATTTTTATTGTTAATTCAATTTCCTGAATATTTATAAAGATACTCTAATTATTTCATATTGAATGAGTTGTGATAGTTTGTATTTTTTTGAGGAATTGTTTCATTTCCTCAAAATTGTCACATTTACATGTAGTGAGTTGTTTGTAATATTCCCTTATATCTAGAAAATATAATAACCACAAATTAATACTAGAAAGACAAAAAAACTAATACAAATGCATCGTCAAAATATCTGAACAAGCGCTTCACCAACAAAGATCATTGGGTAGCAAATAAACAGAAGAAATGATGTTCAACATTCTTCATCCTTAAGACAATGCAAATTTAAACCACAATGATATGTCATTTAACCTTTAGTAAGTTGGCTAAAATGAAAAAGACTGACTACACCAAGCATTGGTGAGAATATGGAGGAGTGGAAGAGCTGGAACTCTCATTTACTCCTAGTAAAAATGTAAGATGGTACAACTACTTTGGAAAACAGTTTGGCTGTTTCGTATAAATTTAAGCATTTATCTACCATATGACCCCACCATTGTACTTCTAGATATTTACCCATGAGAAATGAAAGCATATCTCTACACAAAACATTGCACGCAACTATTCATAGCAGCTTTGTGTGAAGCAACCCAAATAACCATCAGTAAGGGAATGGACAAACATGGGGTGATATGTGTCTACACATTGGAATACTATTCACAAAAAAAATACAGTATTAGTCCATACACCAACACAAACACATTCAAAATAATTATGCTGTGTAAAAGAAGCCAGTCAGAAAATTTAAAAAATACATACCGTGTAATATAAATTATATAGTATTCTGTAAAATGCAAGTTAATCTCTAGAGACTGAAAGTGCATCAGTGGTGGCTTGTGGATAGTGACATTGGTGGGGGTGAGAGATTAGGGATGACGGGATTACAAAAAGATACAAGGAATTTGGAGTGATGACTATTAACTGGATTGTAACAATTATTTCCTGTGTGTATAAATATATCAACATTCATCAAACTGTACCCTTTCAGTATGTTCAATCTATTGCACTTCAATTAATACCTCAATAAACCTATAAAAAACACTTAAAAAAGAAAGAAAACTTCAGGAGGTTTACATCAATTTGCTCAAGTAGTCCTTTATAGCCAAGTTCTTTTATCTATAGAAAATTTGTATGAATTTGAAGCTACCAAAGTTATTGATAAAAAAAACAAATAAAATACAAGTATTCATCTCTCAAGATTAACACCCTAACCATGCTAAGGTAAGACATCATGTAAATAACACCTAGAGGAGAGGCTCATCATATTGTGATTTTATTTGTGGTTTTTTGTTTTAACTTGACTAACAGCAAGATACGAACATGAGGTTGAAGAGTCTTGAAGAAAACTTTTACTTCATATGATGTTTTTATAGTCTGGCATCAGACTTTGACATACGTATTCTCTATCAGCAACTTACAAAGTTGGTAACATTCTTAACACACAATAAGTACCCTGTCAATCAGCGCTTCAAAGTACAGGGAAGCCTGAAAGATTTCAGATTAGATAAAAATACAACTAAACTTGTGAAAGCAGCATTATCACATTTTTATTTCAAAGATCGGCCATTAGAAAAGCTAGTCTTTATCCAAACGGCTTCTATGAACCAGAACCTAAAATGATATGTATTTTTAAATATCCCATAAAACGTCTACCTTTCAAGGTTGATGGGGATTCTATCTTACATTTCTATAGAGTATTTTTCCCTTTAAAAAGAAAGTTCTTTTGAGATTAGATACATATTGTTAACTGAAAACATGAGTCCATAGTTTCAGTATTTGTAAAATCAGTAACAGAGGAGACGCTTTGTTAAATTTTCAGCATCATTTGCCAAGTTCAATACGATTCTTGTATTCGAGGATAGAGTTCAGACTAAATTTCTATGGAATCATGTAGAATAGAGTGAATTTTAGCTACCAAACAGACCCGTTATTCTCCCACTGTGCATTTCATTGGCTGTACGCTACATCTGCCTAATGAGTGTCTTCCTTTCAGCTGTCAGCAACTTTGCTTTCCTCCACAAAGATTTTTCTAAGTCCCTGCATCACTGCCCTCACCTTGTGGCTCATCTCATCCCATATCTAGATGGTTTACTTGTTGGGTTGAAGGAATACAACCCTAGCAAATTAAATGAATCTTGGTTCTTTTTAAAATGTTTTTTTATTTATTTTTGAGAGACAGAGAGAGACAGTGTGAGCAGGGGAAGGTCAGAGAATCTGAAGACAGGCTCCAGGCTCTTAGCTAGCTGTCAACACAGAGCCCGACATGGGGCTCTAACCCATGAACTGTGAGATCATGACCTGAGCCAAAGTCGTACGCTTAACCGACTGAGCCACCCAGGCACCCCAAATGAATCTTGGTTCTTGAAGGACAGATTTTGTTCATATCAGGGATGCCATAGTCCTTTCTCAAAATGTTAGCCCTATTCATATGTTAATGATTCAATGAGATTCTCAGAGTTTTCAAAATCTGTGTAAACCAAAGAAAACAAGGGGCACTTAGCAGGCTCGGTAGAACTTTCAACTCTTGATCTTGGGGTTGTGTGTTTGAGCCCCACGTGGGTGTAGAGAGTACTTAAAAACAAAATAAATTTTAAAAATTAAAAAAAAAAACTTTTAGGGGCAGGTGGGTGGCTCAGTCAATTAAGGTCAGTCAACTTCGGCTCACCTTATGATCTCATGGTTCTGAGTTTGAGCCCTGCCTCAGGTTCTGGGCTGAAAATACGGAGCCTGCTTGAGATTCTCGGGATTCTCTCACTCTCTGCTCCTTCTCCTCTCATGCTGGCTCTCTCTCTCTCAAAATAAATAAACATTAAAAAAAAAAAACCAACAGCCTCCAGATTTTGGTAGCTTGCCCTAACGCAACATTCCTCAAAGTATAGACTAATCATCTACATCAGACTTGATCATTGCTATAATTAAAAAGTGCTGATTTCTAGATTACCCCTAATCTCAAAACCAATGACCTATTCTAAGTAGGATGGAGGTGATTAAGGGGGGTGCTCAGATCCATAGTCCTAGGAAGCTGGATTCAGTTCCTCACATTCTCCGTCCCACTTCATTCTACTGACGGCTGCAGTTATTAAGACCATTTTAAGGTCAGGGAGACCACTTTGTGTTTTTAGTTCTAGGGATATTAATTCAACTGGAAATGAAACATGACAGCAGGGAGGGAAATCCATATTTCACAACATAGTTTTGAATGAAGTAAAACAAGAACATGATTCTTTTATGTCCAGAAGATTGATGAATGTGCTCCAGGTAAGTGTGAAATGATAGTAAAATGGTGCTGGACCTTGAGTTGCCTCATTTATAAAGTGGGTAATGGCATAGCAAAGGAGGATAAATGTGTTGATGAGTGGAAAAATAATTTAGAATACTTCAAGACTTCCAACATGACACATTTTCTAAGATTGGGATTCAAAAATATTCCTGCCTCATTCTGAAGATTAATTTTTAATATTCATATTCCTGTTTGATTAAAAACAAATTCTGTTTCATTCATAGAAATAGCAGATCTCTGCACTCAGCCTCTGTAGTTAACAAAAGCTTGGACTGTGGACCAAGATTATGACTCAGTCCCAGCTCTTCCACTAAAAACCATACGCACTCGGGTTTTTTATTTCAACCAGTCTCATTCTAACTTTTCACAACAATAAAATAAGATTTTGCATTGTTTCCTAGAGTCATGGTAAGGACTAAGACATGTTACTATATAAAAGCAACTACCAAAGCCCTTGGCGCATTGGAGACACTCCATCACTCAGTTCCTTGTAACGTTGCCCTCCCCTCTGCCTGTGCCAGCGTCCTGTAAAGACAGCGGAGAAAGCCACTTCATGACTGCTGTTTTTATCTTTTATGAAAATCTGTAGTTGTGAACTAGATTTCAAAAGATAAACTGAGATAATGGGGTTTTTTCCTCCCAATAATAATCTTGAATATGTTACAGATAAATGTGAAGTGACAGCAAAACTATGCTTGACTATTGGTTGCTTCATGAGTAACTAGCCAGTAGACAATGGTGGAGTTATGTTTATGTCTCCTTAATCTGTGTTACGTATTCCAGGATCGCAATTAGAGCTTAAGCTGAATATTTTCATTGGGGAACTGGGAGCTATTTTGGACTCTTTCTGAGATTTAGTGTGTAAAGATACATTAAGAAATCTTAAGGGTTTAATGCATGGTATTACGGTGCCCAATTTCAAACTCAACCTGGGAACAAGAGTTTCTCATTTATACTATAGTTCTCATACCTGATATCTAGAAGTAATTGCGTTTTCTTTCACTGAATAGGGAGGAAAAAAAAATATATATATATATATGTGTATATATGTATCTGTGGGTAGTCCAAAAACTTGAAACCTTGATTAGACATGATAAAAAGTTATACCTTCTGGAAAGTGATTATACTAATTTAATTTTGTAAGCATGTAGTAAGATCTATCCTCTGCTTGTTATATTCATTTGTTATTTTTGTAAATTGAGCAAATCCTCCTCCCCCCCAAAACAATCATAAAGGATACAGGAGTCCCTTTTCCAATTTAAATATAAAGAATTCTTAACCACCACTGTACAGTATTAACATAACCAGCTTTGCTTTAAAAAATTCCAAATTCAAATGTACATCATTGATTTCCATCATATCACCAACTCCAATCCTTTTCAAATGCTTTTCTCAAGTTCTGACAATCACATGCATCTTTCCTTTTAATCTTTTATTTTTCTTTTTTTTAATTTTTGTAATGTTTATTTACTTTTGAGAGAGAGAGAGAGAGAGAGAGAGAGAGAGCACAAGCAAGAGAGGGACAAAGAGAGAGGGTGACACAGAATCCGACGTAGACTCCAGGCTCTAAGCTCAGAGCCCAATGCGGGGCTCGAACTCACGGATCACGAGATCATGACCTGAGCCGAAGTCTGACACTCAATCCACTGAGCCACCCACGTACCCTAATCTTTTATTTTTCATCATCCTCTTAAGCCAAATGCTTTGCCCAAATGTCATGATCATCACCCCTTTACACTGATGCCAGCTAAAGTAATGTTTAAAAAAGTAGCAAAATGAATATCATTCCCTAAAGTTAATATATTATTCTAGCTTTTAAGTGGTTCTCTAGTGTCTGATAGAGATATTAAAGTTTTGTCAATGCCTGTCTTATTTACTATACAAGTCATACTTTGGTTGCTACACAAATCACATACAACATGACACAATTAATGTGAAATATTTTGACCAACTAAATATGTAACATATAAGAATAAGGCTGGAGAGTTTTATTATTTAAATGGCAAACCACTGTGCAGAAAACAGTTAATGGAGCAGCCTGGGGGCTGCTATCTTTAGAAGAGGTGGCCTTCAAAGTTGTCTCTTGTCTCCTGGCTACTCTTCTGAAACTTTCCCTAACTGGTAAGGTTGTTTTCTTATGCCTCAAAGTTTGTACACACAGTGTGATTTATCATTAAGATTTTTGGGAGACTGGAATTTTGCTAGTTGCTGGCAGTGAATGTGACACATGTGACCTGTTTCAAAGGGCTTTCTTGGAGGGAAGTATCATATACATATTCTTGCATTTTAGCTACTGGGGGGAGAAAGTGCTCTGTGTGACCACTTAAAGGAAAGAAGGAACATAGGAAGGTGAATGTGGGTTTTTTTCTAATTTTTTTAACATCTCTTTATTTTTGAGAGACAGAGAGAGACAGAACGTGAGCGAGGGAGGTGCAGAGAGAGAGAGAGGGAGACACAGAATCAGAACCAGGCCCCAGGCTCTGAGCTGTCAGCACACAGCCCGACATGGGGCTTGAACTCATGAACTGTGAGATCATGACCTGAGCCGAAGTCTGTCACTCAGCTGACTTAGGCCCCCAGGCAACCCTAGATGAATGTGGTTTTAACCAGACTCTTCCTGTATTCTATTCTCTTACACACCCAGCTGTGTTTGTGTGCTGTGTTGATATAATTATGACTCGGTGCTGAATCTCTGAGTTTTTCTAGCAAATCACTGAACACATGGGTGGTCTTGGAGGCCCCCTAAAGAGTTACCTAATTACACAAAATATTAATTAGTATAAAACGAAACAATAAAACTTGCCTTCTTCAATTCCTCAAGAAAGAACCCTTAACTTCTTCTCTTTTTCTTGTAGCACGTAAGTTTCCCTGCTTAAAAGTCTGCCTTACTCTCAGGTTGGTTAGATGTGTGAGTTCAGTTCAGGTCATGATTTCATGGTTCCTAAGTTCAAGCCCTGCATTGGGCTCTCTGCTGTTAGTACAGACCCTGCCTTGGATCCTCTGCCCCTCCCTCTTTGTGCCTCCCCGGCTCGTTCACTCCCTCTCAAAAATAAATAAAAATTTAAAAATACATTTTAAAAAAATCTGCCATCACTGTGCACTGTACTTAAGACCCTAATTCTTCATGAACATCTACCAATTTCCTCCCCAACCTGCTCTCAATTCCCTCCCTCTCTTGCTCACTGGAATTCAGCCATGCTCTCCATCCCAGAAGAGAATCATGCATCATATGCACTCACCAACTGGCCCTGCTTCTCTTCTCCATCCTCCTGATGCCATTACAAATTCACTAAACTTCATTTAATCTGGAGCATAATTAGAAAATTGAGGCATTGGATCATCTCCAACTCTGGTACTTTCCTCATAACTATTTATGAACCACAGGACACCCAAAACTAAGCTTTGCTGGCAATTTCTTTATAAACCATAGCAGTTGGCATGATGTTTGCTGTGATGTAAACATACACAGCTTTTATCACTCACTTAAGATGTGTTGACTGAAAACAAAGGTGCCTTTGACTCCCCATGCCTTAAACCATAAGGATATCTATCACAGCTTACCTACCAGACCCCTGGGACAGGTGGTTTCCAGGTCTGCTCAGGAGCTCTGCCATAGCGGACCACCAAGATGACATTTCTGTGTTTCTCTTCGCCCACCCCTTTTAGCTGCAATGTGGCAGTTGCTCACTCAGACGTCAGACAACTGACTACACTCATGCAGAAATCAGGGGTTAGGTATAATGTATTGGTAGTAAAATAACTTTTTCTTCACAGGCTGGTTCTCTCTTTTTTATCAGGAAGCAGAATCTTTTCCACCAGAGCTGGCTTCTCTTATAATGCATTATTGGCCCAAGTAGTGGGCATGCCGTCCCTGTACAAATCCTGGTGAAAATAAAGAGCATTCACAAGACTGGCTCGGACCAGGGGCGCCTGGGTGTCTCAGCTGGTTAGGCGTCTGACTCTAGATTTCAGCTCAGGTCATGATCTCACAGTTGTGAGATGGAGCACTGCATCGGGCTGACAATGCGGAGCCTGTTTGGGATTCTCTGTCTGCCCCTTTTTCTCTGCCCCTCCCCTGCTCATGCTTACACTCTCTCCCTCTCCTTCTCTCTCTCTTTCTCAAAATAAATAAATAAACATTTAAAAACCAAAAAGACTGACTCAGACTAATCATAACTTGACCCCAATGACTGGAGGTAAGACTTGAGCATGTTGCTACCAAAAGAAGTAGGAGTTGTGTTAGCAGTCACTATTGGGTAGGCCAGTGATTTGGGCACTCACGGTGCATGAGAAAAGTCTAATTAGAACTCAGATCTCGAGGCCCAACCTCCTGACTTTCTGCTTCAGTAGGTCTGATGTGGAACCTGAGAACCTGAATTTCTAATGAGTTCCTCGGTGATACTGTTGTTGCTGCTCTGGGAGGCAAACATCAGCCTCTACCACGCGCTCCATAGGCTCCTGGTGAAGTCAAGGGTTATCAAGTTATTTACACACATGGGTAAGGACAAGTGCTGATTTCTTATACAGATTTATACAAGGTTTAGCACTGGCCTCACCTATAGCTATAGGCAAAGGTTAGTATTAACCTCCCAATCAAAGTAGAAACATGAACTAGATCAATTCCAGTTTTCATAGTTATTTTTTTATTTTCTAATTGTTTTATTATTTGTTTTGAGAGAGCAAGATACAGAGCATGAGCAGGGGAGTGGCAGTGAGAGAAGGAGACACAGAATCTGAAGCCGACTCCAGGCTCTGAGCTGTCAGCACAGAGCCCGACACGGGGCTCAAACTCAGGAACCATGAGATCATGACCTGCGCTGAAGTCAGACACTGAACCAACTGAGCCACCCTGGTGCCCCTCCAGTTTTCGTAGTTTTTAAATCAGTTTTCCGGGGTGCCTGGGTGGTTCAGTCAGTTAAGCATCTGACTTCAGCTCAGGTCATGATCTCACGGTTTGTGGGTTCAAGCCCTGCATTAGGTTCTCCGCTGTCAATGCAGTCTGGTTTGGATCCTCTGTTCCCCTCTCTCTCTGACCCTCCCTGACTCTTGCACACACTCTCTCAAAAATAAACATTTTAAAAAGTAATAAATAAATAAAATCAATTTTGCAATGTGATTCATTACTTCAAATATACAGTGGAATGAACTATAAAATAACACACACCTTCTTTGTGCAAAACAAATCAACTCTTTAAATCAAAATATTAGCTAGTACAGATCATTCAAAATAATAAGAGTTCTTTTAAGAAATTTAAATGCAACATAATGTTGTATTTTTTTCCAAATGCCTGAATATATACAATGGTAAGGATAATGATATTTTACGTTTTCTAAAAATATTACATCATAGGAAATAGAATCTTGGCATGGATTAATCTCAAACCAAATAGAAGCCTGGAAAATCAGCCTGATGAATACATGTTTATTGCTAGAGTTTAAGAAAATTAAGTATCATGTCTAAGAGGCTATACAACGTATGCAAAAAGAGTGATTTGGATACATTATGTAGAATAAACTTTGTATTACAATAGGTGGATATGAAGGTAACATTATTAAAGAATGTCTATTAGTACTGTATGCTATTAATTAATATGAACTGGTGATTTTCTATTATGTATCTAGTGTGGCCGTAACCTGTTATGTGTGTGGACAATACATAGAGGCAAAAAGTTTTACCCACATGAAGTGTCTAAGCAGTAAAGAAAGACACAAGGAAAAAGGTATTTATTTATTTTTATTTTTTAAGTTTATTTATTTATTTTGAGAGACAGAGAGAGAAAGAAAGAGCATGAGTGGGGAGGGGAAGAAAGAGAGAGGGAGACAGAATCCCAAGCAGGCTCCACAGCTGTCCTGATGTGGGGCTCGAACTCGCGAAGCATGAGATCACGACATGATCCGAAATCGAGAGGCAGACACTTAATCGACTGAGGCACTCAGGTTCCCAGAAAGAGATATTTCAAAGGTCATAAGCTCAAGTACTGTGATAAAGAGTGCGCACATACCCCGAAGTAGATGGGAAAGGCACCACAGGTAGGAGAGGTTATTTAGAATTAAGGGAAAGGGAAGGAATTTTAAGTTAGAAGGGTAAGAATATGCAAAAATAATATTATTTTAAGTTAGAGAATACGGAGGAAGTCTGGCTGATTCTAGGGTGTGAATTTTGAACAATTAAGAGCATACTGGCTTTTAAACTCATTGCTTTATCCCAGTGAACTACAAATATGAGTAAACAAACCTATGGCGAAAACCTATTCAACTAAGCATTTTCCCAGGGCAGATTTCTGAGGTTAGGATTTCAGGATTAAAGAGCTATGGGGTGTAATAATAAGTTCTATATAAAACAGAGAAATGCTCTGCTGTGCCACAAGGGATTATCTTATAAACACACGTCACATTTTATATCTGTGAGGAGCCAAAAAAAGTTCATCTGTGCTCCAGATATTACTTAACTGTCTAGAAAGAACCCAGGCTCTGCCTGAGCCCTATATTTAGATAAACACTTATGATCCCATATAACTAATTGCTCTTTGGTCATGGATATTTTTCGCCGGAGTCGTGCTCCAGCTGGTCCAGGGGTCCCTAAAGGATGGGCGGTGTCAGTGAGAGAGGGATGAGAGAGCCACGAGATTCTTTCTGATCACCAGGCAGGCATCTCTGCACTGACTGAGACTCAGCTTTATTTGCTTTATTTATGGTTAAGTGCATGGGGAACAGCACAGAAGTGGCATTTGCCTTAGACAATGATTTCTGATGATAAATTTCTTTG